>CATIWR010050148.1:0-60233 GCA_949677035.1 Omphalea diandra | reverse complement strand
AAGGATGGTCACTCTCATAAGAAATTCTCTACTCCCACTTATCATACATGTTCATGCATGGATTCACTTGACCAAGGTATGAGAAGACCTCCTACTCATACTAAATTTGTACATAGGAGAAAGACTCCTAAGTCTAAACTCTAGTGTCATTATTGCATAAGATTTGGACACATTAATATTCATTGTTATATTAGGAAGGCTCACCTCAAATTAGAGGACCCTTCATCTTCTAACCCCAAAGGACCTAAGTATGCTTGGGTACTTAAGAAAAGGTAACTTACTATTGTCGTATAGGGGAATGTAGCAATCACCAAATCAAGCAATTGGCATGTGGATAATGGATGTTCCAAACACATGACAGGAAATAGAAGACTATTCACAACATTGAAAGAAAAAGAAGGTGAAGATGTCACATTTGGTAACAATGCCAAGGGTAAGGTAATTGGCATTGGAACCATTAGTAAGAATGGGTGCTCTTTAATTGATAATGTTCTTTTAGTTAGTGGCTTACAACATAATTTGTTAAATGTAAGTCAATTGTGTGACAAAGGTAACAAAGTCACCTTTAATCCTAGGAAATGTTAAGTCACCATTTTAGTAGATGATGAAGTTATTTTCAAGGGTGAAAGGAAAGGCAATACCCACTCAATTGACTTGCACAATTTGGCTAATCAATCTTTTAAGTGTCTTATGTCTATGAGCAATGAAGCTTGGTTGTGGCATAGAAGGCTTGGACATGCAAGCATGGATGTTCTTCAAAGCCTATCTAAAGGAAAGTTAGTGGAAGGACTTCCAAAGCTTAATTTCTCCAAAGACAAGACATGTGGTCCATGCCAAATGGGGAAGCAACACCATGTCTCTCACAAAGCCAAAAATGTTGTAAGTTCAACTAGACCTCTTTAACTTATCCATATGGACTTGATAAGACCCACTAGAAGTGCTAGCCTAGGTGAAAAATACTATGCACTAGTCCTTGTAGATGAATACTCTAGGTTTACTTGGGTATCTTTTTTAGCTCATAAGAATGATTCATTTGATGCTTTTAAAAGCTTTGCAAAAAGGGTTCAAAATGAAAAAGGTTACTTCATATCTTCTATGAGAAGTGACCATGAAAAAGAATTTCAAAATGAGTCTTTTGAAAATTATTGCTTGGAGAATGGAGTTTTTCACAATTTTTCAGCTCCTAGAACACCACAACAAAATATTGTCGTAGAGAGGAAAAATAGAACATTCGTGAAAATGGCTAGAGCAATGCTCAATAAGTATTCTCTACCAAATTACTTTTGGGCCGAAGCCATTAACACTGCATGTTATATTACAAATAGAGTTTTTAAAAGACCCATTCTCAATAAAACTTCTTATGAGCTATGGAATGGTAGAAAATCCAAGATATCGTACCTAAGAGTATTTGGATGTAAGTGCTATATTTTAAACACCAAGGATAATCTTGGAAAATTTGATTCCAAGACCAATGAAGGAATCTTCTTAGGTTATTCCACTACAAGCAAAACATATAAAGTCTTTAACAAAAGTTCAATGGTAGTTGAAGAGTCTATGAATGTTGTTTTTGATGAATCTAGTTAACTTGATGTTGTGAAATGTATTTTTGTTGATAATCTTGTAGGTGATCTTGGAAAGCTTGAATTGGATGATTCTATAAGAAGAGTTGATAAAGATAAAGAAGAAATGATTCTTCAAAAGTAGATAAAGATCAACAACATCAACAATAAGTAGAGCCAAGCCAAGATCTACCCAAAGATTGGAGATTTTCCAAGTATCACCCCAAGGACTTGATCATTGGTGATACATCTAAGGGTGTAAGTACTAGATTTAACTTTATCATTTAGATAATAATCTTGTATTTGTTTCTCAACTTGAGCTAAAATCAATTAATGAGGCTCTTGATGATGAGAGTTGGGTACTTGCTATGCAAGAAGAACTCAACCAATTTGAGAGAAACAAGGTATGGGAACTTATCCCTAGGCCTAAAGAACACCCAATCATACGTTGTAAGTAGGTGTTTAGGAACAAGTTAGATGAAGAAGATTTTATCACTAAAAATAAAGCTAGATTGGTTGCCAAGGGATACAACCAAGAGGAAGGCATAGACTATGATGAAACCTTTACCCCTGTAGCAAGATTAGATTCTCTTAGCATTTGCATGTTATATGAATTTCAAACTTTTTCAAATGGATGTGAAAAGTGCTTTTTTGAATGACATTATAAAGGAAGAATTCTATGTTGAACAACCTCTTGGTTTTGAGTCTCATTGTTTTCCAAACCATATTTTCAAATTGGAAAAAGCCTTATATGGATTGAAACAAGCTCCAAGAGCTTTGTATGAAAGGCTTAGTTCATTTCTCTTACAAAATGATTTTGAAAAGGAAAAAGTGGACACTACACTGTTTGTTAAAAAACACAAGCATGATACATTAATTGTTCAAATCTATATTGATGATATTATCTTTGGTGCTACTAATGAATCTCTTTGTGAGGATTTTGCTAAGTGTATCACTAGGAAATTTGAAATGAGCATGATGGAAGAGCTCAAGTTTGTTCTTAGTCTACACATCAAGCAATCCAAAGAAGGGATCTTCATCAACCAAGCTAAGTATACAAAAAAGATACTAAAGAAATTTGGCATGGATGGTTGCAAAGTAGCTAAAACTCCAATGAGTAGTACCATCAAGCTAAACAAGGATGAATCAGGTAAGGTGGTAGATGAAAAGAGATATCAAGATATGATCGGATCTCTACTTTATCTTACTGCTTTTAGGCCAGATATCATGTTTAGTTTTTGTATGTGTGCTAGGTTCCAATCCTCTCCTAGAGAGTCACATTTGAATGCTATTAAAAGGATTTTTAAATACTTGCATGGCACAAATCACTTAGGATTAAAGTATCCTAGGTAGTCATCTTTTAGCCTTGTAGGGTATTCGGATGTGAATTACGCATACAGTTTATTAGATAGAAAAAGCATTACCGGGACTTGCTAATTTATAAGTGACTGCCTAGTTTTTTGGTTTAGTAAAAAGTAAGTATCGGTTGCCTTATCTACCGATAAGTCGAGTATGTGGCGGCAGGTTGTTGTTGCACCCAAGTTCTTTAAATGAAATAACAATTGAAGGATATTGGCAAAGTAGTTGATCACATTCCCATTAAATGCGATAACACAAGTGTTATTAATCTCTCTAAGAATCTCATCCAACATTCTAAAAGTAAACACATAGATATTAGACATCAATTTCTTAAAGATCATGTGCAAAAAGATGATATTGTGTTGGAATTTATTGACATAAATCATCAACTTGCAGATATTTTCACTAAACCTCTAAATGAAGAAAGGATGAACTTCATTAAAAGAGAATTGGAAATGTTTGATGGAAGCTCCCTAAAGTGAAATTTTTTTGATCTTATGTGAAATATTGCTATGAGTATTATATTTGCTGATTTGTGATATTTGTGGGTGATAGAGTTAAATGGATCACAATGTTTTTAGAATTCAATTATCTTTTATTGATGACTCATAATTCGTGGTCGCTATTCTTTCTTCACGATCACGAATTACAAGTCAATTTCACCCGACTATTAAACATCAATTCGCGGTCACAAAATTTCATCTCCACAGCGAATTTTGTCAGATTTTCAAAATTTTGACCATTAAGGTGAGTATTCCCGAGGAAAATTTATTCGTTACTCACATTTTTCGAAATTCGTGATCGCAACTTGAAAAATCACGGACGCAAATTTAGGTAACCTCTTAACATTTATGAGATTTGGTGGTCAGCCGTTTCCAACCCTTCATAACTCTTCTTCTAGCCATTTCTAACCGTTGATATGCCTCTTCAAAGGCTATATAAACCCCTTAAACAATATTTTTCATCACTTTATCTCTATTCTCAAACATTAAAACCCTTCTAGCATCAATCTTCTTCTAACTTTCTCTCTTGATTGCAATGGCCCCTAAGAAAATTTCTAGAGCAGATAAGGGCAAAGTAGTGGCTCAATCTTCTAGCCCCCTCTACCATTCAACAAATGAAAGGTGTAACCAAAGAGGAAAAGGAAAGGTACAAGGCTAATACTTCCAAAATAATTCTACCTAACAAAATTCCTTCATCCTTTCTCTTGGAGACATTCGGCATCAACAATGAAGTGCGAGCTTTCTTGTCAAATCTCGGATGGAATGAGTTCATCTTTCGAGATGAACCCGGCTACGAGAAAGTGGTGTAGGAATTCATGTGCACTGTCCAATTAAGCAGAAAAGTCGAATCTCCCACAAGTCAATACAGGTTAGTATTTCGGGCATTAGGCAACCCTTTTTATATAACCTTTGACCAAATTTCATCCCTTTTTAACTTGCAAGTCGAAGAACATATTCCTTTCATCATCTTCGCACTTGACGCCATCTACTCTGAATTTTGATTGGAGATCTTTATCAAAACCAAACATGACCCTCGTTCTTAACTAGCCAAACACATAAAGTCTTTACCCCTTTGGATCCTTCATCGCATCATCACTTTCTCGATCAATGCAAGAGGTGATGGTAATGAGAAAGTGTCCCAAAAAGACTTGGCATTTTTATTCTACCTTGTCAAAAACAAACCAATCCAAACAGACCGATACCTTGTGGATCAATTGATTCACATGAGTACAAAGCTACAAAGCCAATTTCTCTTGCCCTCCCACATTAGTGCCATCTACAGATATGTTAGAGCACTTGATGAGGAAAAAGAAAAATTCATCACCAAGAAGTTCCTTCCATCCCAAAACTTCCTAGACCTTACCTACTTGATCAATGCTAAAGCCATACACCCGGATACTTATGCTTATACCCTTGGGTGCTTTCGATGCAAAACGGATGGAGAGTTCACAAGCCTCTAAGAGGAAGAGGCTCCATATAAAAGAAGGCACAAGTGTTATTCTTCCTCCTCCTCCCAAACCCAAGTCCAAGTTGTCTCTTACCACCATCAACACCAAATTGGAAAAACTGATGAGGATGATGAAGAGAAGGTTTCTCTTCCTTTCACACCTTCATAGTGATATGGTGGATCTTCAAGAGAAACTAGGAGTTCCTCCTTGCCACCTTTCGGACCTCACTGAGTTTGATGACACTCAAGATGAGGATGGCAATGAAGATGTTGAGGTTGAAAGCTGAGGGAGCCACATAAGAGCAAGCAGCAGACTCTTCTGAAGATGATGATGATTCTCCCAGTTTCTAGCTTAGGAGTCTATTTTTCTTGTTTTCTAGTTCTTTGTTTAGTTTATTTTTATTTGTTTTCAACTATGTGTGATCCTACAATTGTCAATAAATAAAATGTATTTTTCTTGCAAATACTTGCTTTATGTGATTGATACATTCTTCTTTATGGTTTACTTTCTTATGATTGCTCCTAATCCATACTTATGCTTGTTCATATTCTCCTTTAACACCCTCTTTTTTATCTTACCAAAGGGAGAGAGATAGACGCTAGATAGACACAAAGGAAAATCTAAGTTTTAAAGTCTAAAGGGAAGTAAGTAAAAATAACTTGGGGAAGTAAGTAAAAATAACTTGCAACCTAACATAAGTTAAGGGGGAGCTTCATACTATCGCACTTAGGATTTTTAAGGCATTTCTCTTAAATTAATTGAATGTTACACTTAGAATTTTATTTTAAGTGTTCATTGATTCTATAGTACACTTAAGTTCACATTTCTGCATCTATCTATTAACTTTGGATCAATCTAAGTTGTCAAAATCAAAAAGGGAGAGATTGTTAGACTAAGAGGATTAATCCTAAGTCCAGGAACTCTTTTGATCTTGAAAAAAGAGATTGATCATTATTAATAGTTTATTTAAGTGTTGGTTAATAAAAAATAGTAGGATCTTTAAGTGAAGTTGGATAAAGCTCTTAAACTCCAAGTTGACTTGTAAATCGCGACCGCAATCTCAGATTCGCGACCGCGATCCATGAGAAGAGTTGCTAGAAATCAGACAGGCGAAATGGCAGAACCATTCTCGATCGTGACTCACCTAAAAGAAGGAGTCTAAAAATGACAGACTTGATTCGCAGTCTATGTCGCATCAGAGTCACAACCGCGATTTCAAAAAGCCTAAAGAGAGAAACAAGTCTTAAAGGCAACTTGTTGGTAACGACTGCGATTCGAGAAGTGGAAGATGCAATTTCTCACAGACGAATTAGTGTCCTAAGTCGTGGCCTGCATAAAGAAATTCTCGATCGCTACTTTTGTTAGCAGAAGAAACGCAACGACTACATTTTCTTAGTGAACCAATAGCAAAAAGACATGTGAACTAGCCATTAGACATAAACGAAGTTTTTCACCGCAAGTTTTGCCTCCCATATGAAAATTTGAAATTCGCGACTGCGAATGAGCAGTAGTGATCGTGATTTTAGCCTGACAAGCAATTAATGCAGAATCTGTCTAGCATACCTTGAAGATTTTATACCAGTTCTATTGTAACATCTTTTTTGTGGGTAGAGGCTATAAATACCTCACCAAACAAATGTAAATGCAAGAGAATTAATAACTTTGTAACCAAACTCTTGCAATTTTGTTACTCAATCTTTTCTATTCTTTTAGACATTGTTTGGTGTGAGCATAAACACCATTTGTAAAAGTTATAGTGTGAGCCTGTAAAAACACTAAGAGAGGTTGTTGTGTGAGCCTCAAAAACATAAGTGTAAAGGATATTGTTTGAGCCTTCAAAACACAAGTGTAAAAGTTTGGTGTAAGCTTGAAAACACCATTGGTAGATAGTGGAACACCCAATTGCTAAGAATTAGGGAGTGAACGTAAGGTTAATTATACTCGAACCACTATAAATCTTGTGTCTACTTTCTACTCATTATCTTCTCTATCTTCTTGTTTTAATTTTTATACACCAATTCAACCCCCTATTCTTGGTGCCTAGAGCCAATCAAACATTGTGTTAAATTTGAGAACTTAAGATAAGGGAAACCTATACCTGAACTATTTAATAAGAAGCTACCTTAACTAAAATCGAAACCATTACTGTCTCAATTGAAATATGCATTTTTTAGAGCATTTTTTGAGGGTGTTGAGGAATAAAAACTTATTCAAAAACTTTTTCTTAGTTGAGTGTTGAATCCTTTCTATGATCATTTTTTCTTATTTAAGTGTTGTAGAAGAATAAAAACTTTTGATGGTGTTGAGGAAGGATAAGGCAATGATAGCATGGTTAATTTGGTACATTAAAAGAATCAACCCATCAATTTTCTTACATAAGATATCGATGGAAGAGAGTTATCACCCAAGCATTCAAGCTCAAAGATGCCTCAACCTTAACATGAAACAAGATGTGCAAGGAGAAGTTTTTAAAATGCTTGATGTAAGTATCATTTATCATTTGAGTGTTGTAGAGGAAGAAAAACTTTTGAAGGTGTTAAGGAAGGATAAGGCAGTGATAGCATGGTCAATTTTGGCCATTAAGGGGATCAACCCATCAATTTGCTTGCATAAGATATTGATAGAAAAGAGTTATCGTCCAAGCATTCAAGCTCAAAGATGCCTCAACCCTAACATGAAAGAAGATGTGCAAAGAGAAGTTTTTAAAATACTTGATGCTAGTATCATTTATCCCGTTTTTTATAGTTTTTAGGTAAGTCCTGTACAGGTAGTTCAAAAAGAAAAGAGGCATATAGTGATGAAAAATGATAATAATAATTTAATCCCCATAAGAACAGTGACTGGATGGCAAGTATACATCAATTATAAAAAGTTGAATGCCACCACATATAAGGACTATTTCCCTTGTGGACTAAATGCTTTAGAGATTGGCGAGATTTGCATACTACTACTTTTTAGATGGCTAGTTAGGCTATAATTAGGTACCAATTTCTCCTAAGAATTATGAGAAGATAACTTTTACATGCCCAAATGACACTTTTGCATACCGTCATATGCCATTCACTTTATGTAACACTCCTGCTACCTTTCAACGTTATATAATGTTTTTTTTTTTTGATATGGTAGGTGATATCATAGAAATTTTTATGGATGAATTTCTATCTTTAGTTCTTCATTTGATAGTTGTTTGTCTAATCTAGATAGGGTAATACAGAGATGTAAAGATATCAACCTTGTGCTAAATTAGGAAAAGTGTCATTTTATGGTATAAGAGCGAATTGTTTCTGCCATAAAATCTCTACAATGGACATTAAGGTAGATAGAGCAAAGATCAAATTTATTAAAAAGCTACCTAGCCCATAAATGTAAGAGCTGTTAAGAGTTTTCTTAGACATGCATGTTTCTATAGGAGGTTTATGGAGGGTTTTTAAAAAATTGCTAAACCTTTGAGTGACTTACTTGCCAAAGATATTCCTTTCAATTTTAATGATGAATGTGTTGAAGCCTTTAACAAGCTTAATCATGTTTTTATTTCAGCTCGTATAATGATAACACCATATTGGAACCTACCTTTTGATTTGATGTGTGATGCTAGTGATTAGCCATAAGGCCTGATTGGTTTAGTGGTGATGGCCAATGACTAGTAATCAGTGATTAGTTGTCAACAATAAATAAATATAAAGTGTTTAATAATTTAGCGATTGAATCTACAACTATATTATAAATAATAAAAAATTGTTATTTTATATTTAATTAATTTTATATGAATTACAAATTTGTATAATGATAAATCATGATAAATACTAGAAAAAAATTCAAACACCATTTTTTATATTTCAAACATCGGAAAAACTAGATTTCAGCATTTAGTTATATTTTCTAAATATTGAATGCTAGTTTTTAAATTTAAGCACTAAATGCTGACATTTATCAAACACTCTTTTTTAGTGTTTAAAAACTCAATTATTGAATGTCGATGAGTAAACATCTAACTAAATAGACACATAGGTGCAATGTTGGGTCAAAGGAAGGATAAGAAATTACATGTGGTTTATTATGCTAGCAAAATTTTAAATGAAGCTTAAATTAATTATATCACAATTGAAAGAGAATTATTGCCTGTTGTGTATGCTTTTGACAAAATTCATTCTTATCTTACAGGTTTCAAGACAATCGTATACACCAACCACTCTGCAATTAAATATTTGCTTGCAAAGAAAGATGAAAAACTTATACTCATTTGTTGAGTTATTCTTATGTAGGAGTTCAATTTTGAGATTTGAGATAAAAAGAAGTAAAAAAAATTTATTACAGATCACCTATCACACTTAGAAAGAAGAGGTTATGTGGATGAAGAATGAAATGACAATGCTTTTCCTAATGAGAAGCTTTGGGCTATACAAGACATCTCCATTCCATAGTTTGCCAACATAGTCAATTACTTGGTATCAAATATATTGTTGCCAGACCTCATCGACCACCAAAAGAAAAAAATTTCTAATTGAAGCAAAATATTTTACGTGGGATGAGCCATTACTATTTAAGAGGTGCACTAATGGAGTGTTGAGGCAATGTATTCTAAAAGCAGAGATGGTTCATATTCTTCAATGCTATCATGCATCATTGCATAGTGGACATCATGGTGCCAACAAAATAGTTGTCAGAGTACTTCAAAGTGGTTTAATTTCTTCTCTTAGTTCTTGATTTAGTAAAAATAGAGTTTAGGGCTAAAATTTAGGATTTTTTTAATGTTCGAGAATAGAGAAAGAATGAATAGGTTAATTGATTAGAATAGAAAAATTGTCCACATCATTAAAAAGTGATTACACTTGTAAAGATTGCAAAGCTTTTGTCCATGTCATAGCGCATTTCTGGTACACATTTGCTTCCTTAGTCTTATTGTGTTTAGTTAGTCAATAATAATTTTGAAGGCATTTAATTAGTCATTAATAAACTTTAAGTGCCAAATTGGTTACTTCTGAAATTGAGGTGTCACACTGATCAATCACGTAAAATTCAAAGAGCATCCTATGCATTTGGCCTCTTTGCTGCATAGCCTAGAGTCACACCATGCTTTAATAGAAAAAAGGATAATTATTATAAATCCTTTGACGTTTGTCATGTTTAACTATGTCGTCCCTTACTTTTTAAAATTATACTACAAATCTCCTAAAGTTTGCTTTGTTATATTAATAAGTCCTTCCATTAATTTTTTTTTTGTTAGATTTATGTAAAATGATATAAAAACCATACATTTTTCATCTAATATACATCCATATGTCATTGTCATTTTCAAAAACTATCTTCGATGGGAAATCTTCAAACCAAATATATCACTTTTTAGCTTCAATTCCTTGACAACATAATGAAGATAAGGTGAAAAATCAAATAGCTATAAGGAGAAAAATTAGCAATGCAGTTGGGCAACTAATCAAACTCAACCCAACAACTCAAAATCTTGATTTCCCATACCAAAAAAAATAACATAAAGATAAGTACAATTGATGATTGCCAGTTCCTAAGCTCTATCTTAAACACAACTACCTTCTCAACCCACTCATACAACTTGTTCATAACTTTTATGTCGAAATTGAGACTCAATTTGTGATAGAATTCCTGGTCTTCTTTGCTATAAAAACCATCATTTATGGCACTGTTGCCATAAAAAAAATACATCTTCTAGCGTTGGAGACCCCATCCTTGGGTTGGATAGGGGAGTCAAATGTATCAGTTTTGCGATTTGTGGCCTACTAGTCTTAATACATCTTGTTGCGAGTAACCATAAAACAACTACATAAAACACACATCACAATAAAATGAAAGTCAAAAGGCAAAGGGAAATAGTTTATTTACCTAATTCAATATCAATCAATTGTAGTTGTTTGTTCCATTTAACTCATATTCCTAAGTAGCATAATCAAAATGAAGCCGAAAGTAGAAGATTACACCATGAAATTAATAACTCAATTTGAAAAATTAATCATAGCCATAAATTAAAATTAAAGTTCTAATCTTTACAAGCCCGAATCAAATCAAATGCAAACACACATATATATAAAAAAGTGAGAGCGTACTAAAGAAGAAGGAAGAAGCATCGTCGACGGTACTTGTGGTTGTAGATACTGGTGGAGCAACTTGATTGTCAATTGCGTCATGTTGAAGGATGTCATTTTCAGTGGTGGATCGTATATTCTTATCCAAATTAAGAGAGCAAATTCCATTTTTTTTTTTAGGGGGGTTGATCTACATCAACCTTGATTGTTGATGAAACAGACTATTTCGCACAAGATAAACTACGGATGGAGCATATAAACTCCTATTTTCACCATTATTAATTACCAACTTCTTTATTCAAAGATTAAAATCTTTTTCTTAGGAAGTGAGGGAAAAATCAAAGAAATACAAAACCCAGATGAGAAAATTTTTTCACGTGAAGAATGAAGCAAATAAGAGTGAGTTAGTGAAATTTAAGCAGTAATTCAATTTGAATTTGTGTGATTTTAAAAGGTTAGGATTTTACTCGTGTTAAGATTGAATTTAGATTTTTGTTTTATTTTCTCTGCATTCAAATAATGTTGTAAATATGATATGCTAGATTTTATTTTTTCTTTTAATTTTGGAAAAAAAAAAAACTATAACAAGGGAAGAAAGGGTGTTAGGATGAAGATGAATAATTATTCTACTATATTACAAGGGTATTTTTATTACTAAAATAAAAATAAGAGCTCATTTTAACTATATTCTTTATTATTAATGGTATATATTCATTTTTTAACGCTATATGCTCATTTTTATTATGATAGAATGATTATGCAGCGTAATAAGGTAATACAGCTTAAATATATAAAATATCAAGGGGTTTAATTATCCCCATAGAAAAAGAAAAGAGCTGAAATCATCTACATGCGCAGACAAAAGAAAGAAAGAGGCATCAAGTTTCCTCTTTTCCTCGTGCTACCGCAGAAAGAGACTAAGAACAGGAACAAAAGGAGAAAAGTTGCTACGTCACTTGTTTCTGAAATGGAAGGGACCAAAGCCGCCACAACTAACCGCCTCCTGGCCGTCAAAAACAAATCCGGAACGACCTACAATCAGATAGCGGAGGAGACTGGTCTCACTAACGTCTACGTGGCCCAGTTATTGAGACGCCAGGCCCAACTCAAGCCCGAAACTGCTTCAAAGCTACGGGCAGCTCTGCCCGACCTTTCTGATGAACTGCTTCAGGAGATGATGAGACCACCATTTAGGTCCTACGGCCCCAACTTGATCCAAGAACCTACTGTTTACAGGTGCTTTTCTTCTTTATTTCTGTGGGTAAACAGCAAGTTCTTGGCTTTGCCTGGTGTATCTATTCTTCGCGCGGTCTAAGCAGATATATCTATTTTGGGCCTAGCAAATTCGCGAGAAATTAATTTCCCACGAGTTTTCTGGCTTTTCTTGCTAAATATAGATTAATTTCAATATTTTGTGTTTTTCATGACTCTTGATTATCTATTGGTTTGTAATTTAATAGTTAAAAATTGTGTAGGTTGAATGAAGCAGTTATGCATTTTGGTGAAAGCATAAAGGAAATTATCAATGAGGAGTTTGGTGATGGCATGTAAGTTTCTAGGCTTTTCAGTTTTATGTTTAAAGATCCTAACTTTGCTTTTAAGAGTAACCAGTAAGCTGAAATTTAAGGCCCAAATGTCAAGTATTATGATTTGGAAGGTAGGATATTCAGTAATTTGGCTAGTAGTGTGGCTGATATTGGCTAAGTTGTCTTTCCAATTGATGCTAGAAGCGCATTTGAGAATTGCTTACTGTTATTATAAGTCTCTGGTATGGTTGAAAACACATTGACAATATACTTTCTTTACTTCTATTCTGATTCCATATTTGATTATTCTTGAGTCCATTGACTATATAGCCATTGTTCTTTCTTGTGAAAGCTTGTTTGGAAGAAATTTTATGTTATACGCATGTGCAGGCATACACATATGCACTTAGATTTCAGCAATGTCGTATATCTGAGCATGAACATGTTTCTAACTTATTTCACTAATTCAATTAGTTATTTAGTTTGTGTTTTTTTTTTTTTTTTTTTTTGGTGACAGAATGTCAGCCATAGACTTCTACTGCTCTGTTGACAAAGTGAAAGGTGTAGATGGAAAAGATCGTGTAGTTGTGACATTTGATGGGAAGTACTTGCCTCATTCTGAGCAGGTTTGTTTACTTCAGTGCTGCATGATTATGAAGGAAACATGGATTCTTGCTTCTGTGATTACTCTGGGTGACTTAGAATGAAGATAAAAAGAGGGGAAAAAAATTGAAAAACAATATTAAATGGCAGGAGCAGCTCAATGCAAATATGTTATCTATAGTTCATCTTATTATAGCATGTCCATCAACCAATATCAAACTAACCTTTGTGCAAACTGAGAAGTATTGAGACTTTGAGCATTTCCTCTCAAGAAAAAACAAAAAAAAGATTGAAAAGTTTCATGTAATCATGGATCATATGGTTGGCATCTTGACCTACTTCTTTTCAAGGCTAGGTGAAAGAAATTTATAGTTTTGCACTCATAAACATGTTTTCATATGTATTGAACAGAATGAAGTATATTCTTGATATTGCCCTGCAGCAACATTTTATGCGTCCCTTACAAGATTAAAAGAAAGAAAATGAATGTAGGACAATGAATGATTACTTTCCTCAAATATTCATGATATTGAACAAGTTCTCAACTGTATATGCACATGCATTATTTCTAGCCATCTGGAATTCTGCTACCTATTTCAGTCTATAACCCACATTGTGCAGTCATTTAGGCCTACCATTTGATATGAGAAATTAATGTTTTCTATTCTTCCACTTGGAAGGTTAATTTAAGCATATACATTTCCTTGCAGAAGTCAGAGCATATGGTTTCAAGACTAAAGCTGAATTAAATTTCATAAATCTTGATTTCGAAGCTGATGCTATGAACTTCTTGTCCTTGTTGATATTTGGGATGGACTCATCATAAGCTGTATCTTCCCAAGGCCTTAATAGGGCTACTGTGGATAGCTAATATAATATTGTTTGCACGCTTATGCATATTATGTGATGGAAAGCAATAAAAGGCTGCAGAACTTTTAATCAATTTCACTGGTAAGGCAGGATTAATACATATTCATTAAGGTATTTGTTGAGTTCGATGGTATTTTTGTTGTCTGTGAAATGTGGGGATCTCCTTTGGTATAATGTCACTATTTTCGGCCACACCATGCTTTGCTTTACATGATGTTGATGAGGTAGCATTTCCACTCTTAGCTTTGTGATGTGATTTCTTCCATCGCAATCCTCACCACCATGTATGCTAACTGTCAAAGCCATAACAATGCTATGACTGCAACTATCATCAAGCAAAATGCCATAGTACTGTTATTGTCATTTTTGGTACCATTTCAAGATCATAATTGTTGCCCCCATTGATTATGCTGTGGTTACCCTCTTCATTATCATGCCTTAAATATGAAAATTAAGGTTTCGAGTCTGTGTACAGTTATATTT
This sequence comes from Omphalea diandra, assembly GCA_949677035.1. Taxonomy (NCBI): domain Eukaryota; kingdom Viridiplantae; phylum Streptophyta; class Magnoliopsida; order Malpighiales; family Euphorbiaceae; genus Omphalea; species Omphalea diandra. The sequence goes on along the minus strand of CATIWR010050148.1, from coordinate 45,829 downwards.
AGCATTTATTATTCCTATTTTTTTTACAGTTATATTTATAGTTCTATTTTCATAATTTCTAGCTTTGCTGGAAATTTTGTGTCAATTTTTCTTTATATTTATTTTAAAATTTTTTAAAGTTCTTGTTGGCATTAAAACAAAACATTAATTCTTTTTAGTTTTGGTTGTAAGTAATATTTTTATTTGAGTTGTATGATGCAATTTAATGATGCTTTGGAACATTTGATGGTTGCCTAAACTAAGCCCTTTATTTTATGATTTAGGTGTTATTATTTACCTCTGCATCCTCATCATAAACAGCCTAAAACCCTCACTTTCTTAACCTGCTCTGTACAAACCTTGATTATTTCCCCTATATGTTCTGGCATTTAATTAAAGTTAAAATTTGGCCTACGCCAATTCCCTTCTCCATACAAACTCAGGGGCAACAATTGTTTTTAGTAGTCAGTAAACCGGTCCACTAAGATGGTATGGTTTTGAAAACGCTAAAATATTGAAAATGAATTGAGTTTTATTCATTGAGGGATGCATTTTGTTAGTGTTCCCTGTGCGCGGGGCAAATGAATTATATCATGAATCGTGTGCATGATACTTTTGTGGTTCAGGGATCTAAAGTATGTGCGGTACAACAAATACAAAAATCTCTTTTATAATTATTATTTTATTATTTTTTAATAAATAATTTTTTTATTTTAAATATTACTATTTTATTTTAATAAATTTTCTTTTTTTACTTTAAATATGTATATTTATGCTTTGATGCATCTCTTTTTTTTATTTTTAATTACATTGATATTATTATTGTTGTTATTTCATATATTTAGAAAAAATGAACTTATTTTTTTCAAAAAATTCGGTATAATTTATCAATTTTAATATTACAAAAGAAATTGAAAATATCAAAATATTTAACGGTAAAAATGAACTTATAATTTACAAAAAAAAAAAAGAATTTAGGGTTTATAAAAAAAAATCTACGGTTTACTGATAATAAATCTACAATTTATATCAAATAAACGTACGATTTAGAAAAAAATAAACATATAGTTTACTAATAATAAATATACATTTATACTAAAATGAACTTACAATTTATGAAACATAAACTTACGATTTACTAATAATGAATTTATAATTTATGTCAAATGAACTTATAATTTACCAAAAAAAAAACTTACAGTTTACAAAAAATGAATATACAGTTTACTGATAATAAATTTAAAGTTTATATCAAAATGAACCTACAATTTACAAAGATAAATTTACAGCTTAGTATTAGTAAATCGTAAGTTTACTAGTATCAGTAAACCGTCGAATCTACAGTTTATACCAAATAAACCTACAATTTACACAAAATAAATTTATAGTTTGTTTTTAAGGAATTTACAGTTTGTACCAAAATGAATCTACAGTTTACAAAAAAAATAAATTTACAGTTTACAAAATATGAATCTATAATTTACTGATAATAAATTTATAGTTTATACCAAATGAACTTACAGTTTACAAAAAAAATAAACTTACAGTTTACTTTAAAAAAAAATAAACCTACAATTTACTTTAAAAAAAATAAACTTACAGTTTACAAAAAATAAATCTACAATTTACTAATAATAAATTTATAATTTATACCAAATGAATATACAGTTTACAAAAAATGAAACTATAGTTTAAACAAAAAAACTTATAATTTACAAAAAAATGAGCATGTATAATTATTCAAAAAAATGTATTTGTTAATCCAAAAACAAGCACCTTTTTTTTTTTCTTTTTGTCACGTGTGATAAACCCTAACTCCATATTATAATATAGGTAAAGATTTATGATATAACAACCTAAGTGCATCAAGAATAGTTGTGACAGTTTTTGAACTGTTTTAAAATTTTAATTGTAATATGATTTGATTCAAAAAGAAATTAAAAAAATTAAAAAAAAAATCAAATCAAACTTGATTAGACTCTAATCGTTGATTTTGATCTGACTTATGAAATGATTTGAATAATCTGATTTGTATGATAAAAAATACTTAAATAAAGAGCACATTTTATTTAATCCAATGAACATCAGATATCTTTTACAAGATGATTCTCGACCTTTAAAATGGGATAATTATCAGGGCCCCCATGTGCACTTGAATAGCCACTCTAACTAAATAGAAAAGAGGCATTTGAAAAAGCTATCTCCGTATGGCATAACAGATCTCATTCGACATGAGGGTACCATATGGAAACATATAAAGGACACCCGAATTGAAAATGGGGCTTCTTCTGGCTTTAGACCCTTTCAGTGCTATTGATAGAACTTAAAAGTTCTGGTACAACAGGCGATTTACAACGTATAATCTCCATGTCGTACTAGGTTGAACTAATGGTTTTCTAGGCTTTTATTCCAAGGTGGAGAATAGCTAGAAAATCCCAGAAAGTAGAAACTGAAATGATATCATTCAGTGCATCATTCAACTAGTTGGTGACCACACAGGAGAGCCTCCTTAATGAATCTATTAAAATTATTGTAGGATGATCCTCCAATATCTGTAGCTTCTTCTGCTTTCTTTTTCCACTCTAATGTCTTTCGCCTCATTTGCTTCCCATTATCCCCTTCTATCATTTCCTTAACAAGAACTTCAATTTCATTTCTCTTCACATCATAATTAACTTCCATGCCTATTCCCCATTTAGTGCATGCATATCGACAATTAGTTTGTTGATCAGCAAAGAAAGGCCAGCAGATAATCGGCACGCCATGGCTAACAGTTTCCATTGTGGAATTCCATCCACAATGTGTCAGGAAAACTCCAACTGCTGGATGTGCAAGCACTTGATCTTGTTGACACCAACCTGCTAGCAATCCTCTGTCACTGATCTCCTCGAGAAATTCTTCAGGCAAGATTGCAGAATCTCCCGTTACTATATCTTGCCTTATTATCCATACAAATGGGTGTTCGCTATTTGCAAGACCCCATGCGAATTCTTTCAAGTGTTCGTCTGTAATCATAGCTACACTACCAAAGTTCACATACACAACAGATTTAGGTTCTCTTTTATCAAGCCATTTGAGGCAGGTTGAATCTTCTTTCCACAAACTCGATACAAGTGACTTGGATTCACTTTCTGGAAAGTGCCTCTCAAGCAAGAGTAGTGGACCTATCGTATAAATCCGAGGGAACTTGTAAGCAATTATAGCTTCTAAAACTTCACGTTCGAACTCATCGAAGGTGTTGAAGATAATTGCAGAAGAGTTCAAGCAGTTCTCTGCTTCTGATCCCATGAAATCGAACATTATTTCATCGTTGGTGGTTCTGATGAAGGTTGGCATGTCCTTTAGACGAATGTTGATCATTCCAGGGATCCAATCAATAGGGGTATCGCTAATACCATCATATAGGAAATTTTCAACTGAAATATTGAAGTATAAAACTGATACTTTTTAGAAATATTTCTTACGAGGCTAATTGCCTTAAAAAATATAAACATTTCGTATTTTGATAAAATTGATCAATTCTTTTAATTTTAATAAAATTAGTCAAAATTAATAAAATTTTCATAAATCTATCCAAAATTTAAATTGATCAATATAAAATGATATATCACGAACGTGGCAAATCAACTGACATGAATGTTTATAAAAAAAATTAGTAAAATCAATTAACATTAGTTTAACTCAATATTTTAAAATTAATCAAAATATAATGTATATCACGTGACGTGATAAACTAACTAACATGAATTTTTATAAAAAAATTAATAAAAACAATTAATATTAGTTACTAACATTAATTAACATTATTTCAATTTAATTTTTAAAACTAATCAAAATATAATAATATATTACGTGATGTGACAAACCAATTTATATGAATTTTTTAAAAAATGATAATAAAATTAGCTAATATTAGTTACTAACATCAATTAACATTATTTTAACTCAATATTTTAATATAATGCATCACCCTATTTTGATCAATTTGAATTTTAACTAAATTTATTAAAATTTTATTAATTTTGTCAAAATTAAAATGATTGATCAATTTTGTCAAAATTTTATTAGTTTTGATAAATTTTATCAAAATTAAAAGAATTGATCAATTTTATCAAAATTCGAAAAGATTTGATTTTTTTTTTTCTTGAAGCAATAAGCCTTCTTATGATTAACTCAAAAGGTCAACAAAGAATTACCTGTGTGTGGGACGATTCCTCTTCTTTTGAGTTCACTGTAGTGTAAATAACCCATGAAGCTACATGCTGAGGCAGTCCAAAATTGAACCTCTGGTATGCTTAATTTTTCTGCAGCTTTTATTGCAAAGCTCATCACTCCATCTGAAATTATGCAACTAACAGGAGGCACATCAGACGATGATGAATTCAAATTGGTTAGTAACTCAATGAATGGAGCTAAACAATTCTTCCTAGTTGAGTCACATAAAGCTGGAACATTTTGTGTGGCATCAGCATCAGATGGTGGCAGCCCTTCTGGTATAGTCTCAAATCGGAAATCGGGCAGACCCTTAACGGAGTCCGGCCCTTGAGATCGGATAAGTCGCCTATGGTTGAACTCTGTGTTAACAAAGGTTATGTGAAAGCCTTTTGAGTGCAAAAGCTTGGCTAGTTGCATCATTGGTGTAACATGGCCTTGCGATGGATATGGAACACATACTGCATGAGGCTTACTGCTGCTTCCACCTGACTCCATTTCTGTGGCTAAGTAACGACTTGGAAAACTTTCTTAGACCTTGTGGTTCCTGATGTGTTTGTTTTTTGAAAAGCTACGTTGAAGAGAATATCTGGGTATGGTCCATAGTCCATAAACAGTACAATACAAGGAGCTTCAGCAAGGAAAAAAAAAAGCCTGTCCCTATCTCCACTTTGTTTTTCGGGTTCCAAACAAGATGGAGTCTGATTTCCTAGACGAGGAAAGATAACTATGGCATCTATTGGTATGTGAACACTAACATAGTTACTGGTGCTGCTTGGTAATTTTTTTTTTCCTCTTGAGATACAAAATTTGACGTAATATATTGTAGAATAATAAAAAATTCTGTCTAAAAATTTGAGTAAATGCGATTAAATATAATAATAATAATTATTATTATTAGAGTTATATTTAATTATCAAAAATAATTATTGAGATATGAAATTTGATGAGATAAATATGAAAAATAAATGAGAATATTATAAAAATAAATAAAAAATAAAAAATTTATGTATTTGAAAAATAAATCAAATATAATTTAATATAATTATTATCCTATCGAGATCATATTTAGTTATTAATACAAAATAAATAAATTAAAAATTTAGAAAGTAAATGAACTATAAAAAATTTATTAATGCAGAAAATAAATTAAAAATATAAAAATTGAGTTAAAAATATATAAAAAATGAATCTCTAATAAATGATTTTATTTCAATTTAAAGAAAGAAAACCAAATGCACCTAGAATATTATTCTTCCTATTTCATAGTATCCGTCACTTTTTAAAAATATATATATTATAATTATCTGTTATATTTAGATTTTTAATGAAATATTAATTATTTTTTTATTTTATTCTTATTGATATTTTTAAAGTAATTAATGATTTAGTCATTTTGAATCTTTTAAAACTAAATAATTTAATCATATTCACTTTATTTTTTTTATAGTTATGATTATTAAATAATTTTTTAATTTATGTGAAATTTCAAAAAATGACATGAAACGACAAAAGTATTACACTATAAAAAGCCACAAATGCTATGCCCATTGTTGCTCCTAAATTCAGTCAATGTACGCAAGTGATGCATTTTCGTGCACGACTCATTGTTGGCACACCATAGTTGGCTGCTCCATGAAACGTGGTCGATAATTGTGCACATAAATAATGTTGTTTTTGAAGGTGAAAAGCTAAAAGACAAAGGAAATTGACATAGATTTCAACAACTTTGATAATAGCTTCCTCTGGATCATATGTAGAACTGTCTTGTGCATAGCTATAAATCCTGTTTGTAATAATTGAGATTTATTTGATGGTGATTGTTACAATGTCATTATATTATAATATATTATAATGTTGATGATTCCATTATACGATAATAACAATAACCTCTTTTTTTAAAAAATAATATTTTGGGACTTATTAATGGTAATTCTCTTTTTATTCATTTTCTTTATTTTTTCATAAAATAAATTATTTTATTTCATTTAATTAATTAATTAAATTTTGTTTTCATTTAAATTTATTATTTTATCCTTTTTTTCAGAATTTTTATCTTTTTTTAAAAAATTTTAATGATTTAAATCTCAAATTTGTTCTAAGCATTACATATGTTTCCGTTCGCATAATCTTGTAAAAATATTTGATGGGACTATAAAATCATGATTTCCAAATTGACTTAATATATCACTGTGTCATTAGTAGTAAAGATCGATTTCATATTAATATTCTAAATCATAAGAATATTTTTCATTCATCGATGTTATATGACTATTTGTGAATAAAAATACTTTTATCGTTCTAAAAAATCACAAAAATAAAAAAATAAAAATAACACTCAAAAAATAAAAATTGTCCTTAAGAAAAAAAACCATCATTTTTACACTTTTAATTAGTTTTCAAATATAATATTTATTTGTTTACATATTATTTGGTACAAATTTATGTGAAATTTATTTGATTCATAAATAAATTTTATAAAGAATATTTATTTGTATATAAATTGCTTTAATTGCTTGTACCTCTTGTTACTTTAAAATTCATTTGCAAATTTTATTAATTTTAGTAACATGTGATTCAAGTAAAATTGTAACAACTAGAATTTTCAAAACTTAATATTTTTTTCAATTGTTTTTATGAGAATTAATTTTTCCTAACTTAATTTGTAATTGAGAATAAGAATTATATGAGTGAAAATTTTGAAAATTACATCTCGGGAATTATAAATTTTAAACAAGATTTCTAAGTTTAATTGCAAATTAAATTAATTATGTTCAAGAAAAACAAAAATTGCCTATGGTACTTTATATACATGGAAGATTATATGTGGGTATACAAGGATAAAAGATGGGTTTTTAAATAACTCCAATATTAGTAATAATACAATATTAATTATATTAATTAACTTAAAACATTGAAAAAAAAAAAAAAGGTGCGGCTGACACCTTTTTTGGAACTGAATACTAAAATATTATTAAACCAAAGCATAGCCAAAAAAAAAAAAAAAAATCTCTAGAATTTTAGGAGAGTATACAATCCATAAAGGAGAGGTAGAAGAGAAACAGAACTTAGCCATCCAATTTGCTATTTTCTTTTGGGATCTTTTAACATAAGAAAGTTGAAAACTGAAAAGGTTATCAAAGTTTAATTGAAAATTAAATTAATTACATTTAATCTCCATATTTATAGCAATCAAAGCTTGATACAAGATCATAGAGTCTGTTTCAAAAATACAATTAGGTATACTAAAGGCATTTGCAGCTGGATTTTGAAGTGATTGAACAGTATTGCATCAGATATGGCGTAGTATTGTTAAAGAGGACAATTTTTTTATCAATTTTTTATTATGATAAGTATTTATTATATTTTATAAATATGTTATATATTTTATCGTATATTATGATAAATATATTACAAATAAATATGGTATATTATGATAAGTATTTATTATTTATTTTATTTTATAAATATTTTATGGTATTATATTTTTATAAAAATAAATATTTATTACAAATTAATATATGGGTGTATAATGTGTGAAACAAAATATAAGTGTAATGTGTAAAATATATGAATAATATAATATTAATAAAAAGAAATATTGAATGAGTTATGAGAAAGAATATATAGAGAGTATTCTTTTTAGAATTAAAAATAGAGTAATTAAATGAAGTAAATTTATTGTAAAAATCAAAATTTAGAGTAAATTTAGTTGCATCATGAAACTAATGATCGGAGATACCTTAAGTTGGAGGGCCCACTTAGCTGTTACCTTAAAGGCTTTTGCCTCTCCTATCAGTGTAGAATTAGCCTTGCACTTTCAATTATATTTAGTAACCATCTTTCCTTATCATGACAAATAATTCCTAAACCAACCTTGATTTAAGGGAAAATAAGAATAATTAGAGTTTAATTTCATAAAATCTTTATCAGGAGAACAACATTAAATTATCTATAATTCACTATCAAATTTAGCAGATCTATATGATGCATTCTTAAATCAACAAAATATTGAAAAAGCTAAGTCATCATCTTACTGTATCCCTCAAACTAAAATTTGTTTCTATTTTTCCAAATCATCCAACAGAAAATAGCTAATTGCCCCAACAAATCCCTACCATGATAAACCTATAGTTTTCCAGCATTGTTGAAAAAGAAATAAAATCAATTGGGATTGGAATATATCTAATATATATATATATATATATATAAAGAGCCAATTCCTTTAGAATGAGAACCAAAAATAAATAAATAAATAAAAGTGTTTAATAGTTTCTTCCACTTGTGAACATGAAAGACAAAATGGATTGTCTGCTATCAATATTTTTAAAATCGGATCAAAGATCAAATCAATCAACTGACCAATCTTTGATTTGATTGGTTTGACTGATTTAATCAGTCCAGTTCAATGAACAAATAACACAATATAATAATATTTTGCAAAAGTGAAACATCATTTCACAGCAAACAAACCAAATCTCAACACCAAAAATTAATCAAAAGAAAATATATTTCCATAATCTCAAACCCAATAAAACAAAAATTAAGCAAAAGAAAATATATTTTCATAATCTCAAACCCAACAAAGCAAACATCTTTCCATAATCTCATAGCTAACAAAGCTAAAATTAAGCCAAAAAAGAAATTTCCATAATCAAAAAGTTTGAATTTAAATAAACCTTCTACTCATCTCAATTCTTTTAGCAACATCAGCCCGATCCACAACCAAAAATGGCTCTACCATCAGGTTGGACTCTGCAACTTCAACACCAGTCCATATGGTTGGCGACAGATCTCCTAAAGGTGGATCGGCCACAAAAAGAGGCTTGAAGGTAGAATCTTCGAAAATAAGCTCATCGGTGATGCATTAGATGAAGCAAACAAAATCTAATGAGCATGAGGAAGGAGGAAGAAAGTGTGATGTAGAAGAGAGAGGAAAAGAGGTGGGCTCATACATTGTGGTAGAGATTCGAGTTTATTTATAAAGTTTTTTTTTCTTGGTTGTTTGATTTCAACAAATATGTGTGTTTATTTGCAAAGCTTTTTGTTTTTTCTATTTGATTTCAATAAATTTGATTTAAAGGGTCATGACTAATTTTTTATATTGAATTGAATCAAACCACTAATCAATTTCCAATTTTACTGGTCCAACCAGCTAGTCTAGTCTGATTCTGAAAACATTACTTGCTATGCGCTTGGGTTTATTCAAATAGGTAAAATCTTGTTTACCACTCTTTTTTTTTTTTAATCATGAAGTTAAGAGAATATGTGGTTATACATTGATACTATTCTATTTTTGTATGTGTGGTTTTTAGGTCATCAGGAGACCTGAGGCTTTGGAGTATCACATTGATGCATTCCCTAAAATCAATGGAGTTTCCATCCAATTTTGATTGAAATAAGAATTCAGATAAAAGAAGGCAACTAGATCTTGAAGGCTGAGTCCATCTTCACTCAATTAAATATTTGCATTTAAGAGTTGGACAAAGCCTAAAAAAGATATTAGACACCATAGGTGATGCAAATATCTAAGACTAGCCCAAAGATCCACTTCAGTTTCACCGCTCAATCATAAGGGAAAGGCTCAAAAAGTTCAAAAAAGCAACATGCAACAAGGAATAACCATCAGGCTAACCTAAGAAGAACAAAGAAAGCAATAAGCTCAATTGCTTGGAGATGGTAGCATGGACTCTTCAAAGGAAACCTTTAACTTGATCCATTAGAGCACAACATGTGGAGAGGTCCATGACCATTGTTTTTTTGCCAAGGCACCATTTAGAGGCCCAATTCAGCTAAGCATGAAGAAACTTCTTCATTATGCTGAATTCTTCTCTTAAATTAATTACGAACTTTTGTATTTACTTATGTAAGAAATTTCTTTTATAATTAGGAAGATATCTAATGTATTTTTTAGTTATTTCCTATTTAGCTTAGGAGTATCCTTTTTTCTAAATATATTAGGTAGATTACAAAGACTATTTAGGAAGTGTTCTTATGTAAAGGCTACAAATAGCCTTTCTTGTTCAGCCAAATCAATCATTAAAGAATATTTCTTTTTAGCAAAATTGCTTGTGAAAGTTAATTTTTTTCCTGAGCTCTAATAGGACTTGGTAAAATTAATAAGTGAGTTCTTAACAATTTCACAAACTCGTTTAATCTAGATCTTAAATTACTTAGTTAATTTAAGGTTGAGATTAACACCTCTTAAATCTTTATAATTTATATTGCTATAAACAAATTTTTTAAAGGTCTAATTAGAATTTGAGAGTTTATCTTATCTGATATTTGAATTATAGCTTGGGACTTATGTTCTACATATGAATAAGGATCTAAAATTCAACCTCGTTTGTATCATTTGGTATCAAAGTCAAGGCTAAATTCAAGATCAAAGGTATTTATCTTCTTGCATTTTTCTTAGTTCATTCATTCACATTCTTCACTTTTCTTCTTCAATTCTGCCATATCTCAATTTTTGCATTCAAATCTATTTCTTTTCATTGTTTTTACCTTCATTAGACTTGTTTAATTCTCAAATATCACATTGAAAAAAATCATATTTAAATTCAACCAAAATCTGATACTTGTGCAAAAATTTCTTAAATTAAGGAACTTTGCAAAATCTTTGATTTCTTGTGTTTTTTTCCATCCAAATTTTAATTTCTTCATTAATTATCCTTTTTTTTTTTGTCTTTAATTGCAAAATCAAAAAATTCCTTAAATTTTGAGGGTTCAATCCAATTGTGTTCTTTTCAATTGTTTTATTTTTTAAAAGTGTTTTAAGAACTAGTTTTTACTTGTTTGTATTATGTTTAAGATTTCCTTAACATAAAAGTAACTTAGTCCTCAAATAACTTAAATACAAGAATTTTAAGAGGTAAAAAGCAAAGAGTGATGAGCTCATAAAAGGGTAAAAGCCAGTTTTGAGTTAAACACGAGTGTTTATGAGTATTTTCTTGTGTTATTCTGCTAATCATGCAAAACCTCAAAATGCTCTGGAATGGAAGTTGTTTGTGAAAGCTATGCGAGATACTATGGCCCTATTGCAACAAGAGTTCAAATAGGTGAAAGAGCAACTTGCGAGCATTCAAAATGCCTCCAATTCCAATAATACCCACACCTATTTTAGACAACCAAGGCATGGTAGATTCACTTATGAGGAGGAGGATGTTGATTGCATGGAAGAATTGTCCCAAAGATCAAGCAGGCAAGATAACAATCTTAGTAGCATCAAGATGAATATTTCTACCTTCAATGGCAAAGGTGATCCCGAGGCATACCTATAATGGGAAAAAAGATAGATTTTATTTTTGATTATCACAACTATAGTGAGAAAAAGAAAATTAAACTTATTGTTATTGAGTTTATAGATTATGCTCTTATTTGGTGGGACCAATTAAAATATACTATAAAAAAAGATATGGGGATAAGACTATTTATACTTGAGAAGAAATGAAAAAAAAATTATGAGAAAAAGATTTATACCTAGCCATTATTATAGGGATTTGCACAACAAATTGCAAAAGCTTGTACAAGGTGCTAGGAGTGTGAAAGAATACTACCAAGAGCTTGAGGTGACAACGGTTAGGGCTGGAATTCAAGAATCTATGGAGCAAACAATGGCAAGGTTTCTTGGTGGGTTTAACAAAAACATTATGGATCAAGTGGAGATGTGCCCCTATAACGACTTAGAGGATTTGTACCATTTAGCCATCAAAATGGAAAAACAACAAAAGGTAAACTTTCTAAGCCCAATTTCTCTTCATCTTTAGTACTAATAAGTTCAAAGTTGGTGATAAGCCTTTTAGTATACTTAAGGTCGAAATACCAAAGAAAGAAGTAACGAAGCCCAATTATCCAACCAAGGTCGAAACAACAATATCCAACAAAATCAGCTTTTGTTTCAAGTGCTAAGGGAGAAGACACATGGCCTGTGAATGCCCCAACAAGAGGACCATGGTGCTTAGAGATGAAGAATTTACAAGTGTGGATGAAGATGATAGAGTAGAAACCAACCCCGAAATACCTCTATTAGAAGATGCTAGTGATATGGACAATTTTGATGACCCCAATGAGGTAACAAGTAAAGAACTTTTTATGACTAGGCGCTCTTTAAATGCCCATATTAAAAATGATCAAGAGCAAAGGGAAAACATTTTTCATGCTAAGTGTAGAATTAATAGCCACCTATGACTTGTTATAATTGATAAGAGTAGTTGCACTAATGTAGCTAGTACTTATCTTGTTGAAAAGATGGGTTGTCAACCTTGAAACATCCTAGACCTTACCACTTGCAATGGTTAAATGAGAATGGGGAAATTAAGGTAACCAAGCAAGTTAGGATTGTATTTACAATGGGAAAATATAAAATAAGGTTTTATGTGATGTTATACCTATGCAACCTAGTCACATACTTTTGGGGCGTCCACGACAGTTTGATAGGAGAGCAAACCATGATGGGTTTACTAATGTGTATGAGTTTGACTTTGAAGGTGAACATATTGTACTATCTTCTTTATCTCCTTCTCAAATCTATGAACATAAAAAAAAAGTTTTAAGAAAGAAAGAAAATGTGCATAAACAAGAAAAAGAAAAATCAACACGACAATAGGAGAGTAGTGAGAAAACCAAAAAGGGGCATGAGATTAGATTGGTAAAAGAAGAACAAAGAGAGGATGCCCAAAAAAGAGGAGAGGGGCATGCAAAAGGAGAGAGTATGAAAAAAAAGATTTTATGCAAAAGAGAGAGAAGTAAGAAAAGTCTATCTAGCCCAAACACCCATATTTTTTATGTTGTACAAAGAAGCTTACTTTTCTAGTAACAACTTAACTTTTTTTTTTTTTTTTGCCTAGTATGTTTGTTTCTCTTTTATAACATTATGATGACTTATTTCCCGAAGAGATGTCTAAAGGATTACCACCTTTGAGAGGGATAGAACATCAAATTGACTTCATTCCAGGCTTTCAAATTCCAAATAGGCCAGCCTATAGGAGTAATCTCGAGGAGACGAAAGAGCTTTAACGGAAAATTGATGAGTGAATGGAGAAAGGTTTGATAAGGGAAAATATAAGTCCTTATGATGTTCTTGTTTTACTTATGCCAAAAAATGATGGAACTTAGAGGATGTGTTGATTGTAGGTCTATAAATAAGATAACTATCAAATATAGACATTTTATTCCTAGGCTTGATGATATGCTTGATGAATTACATGGAGCTAAAATGTTTTCCAAATTTGATCTTAAGAGTGATATCATCAAATTAGGATGAGGGAGGGAGATGAGTGGAAGACTACTTTCAAAATAAAATATGGTTCATATGAGTGGTTGGTTATGCCTTTTGGTTTGACTAGTGCACCTAGGACTTTCATTAGATTAATGAACCATGTTTTGTGAACTTTTCTTGATAAGTTTGTGGTTGTGTACTTTGATGACATTCTTGTATATTCTCAATATTTGGAAGATCATGTTAAGCATGTAAAGTTAGTTTTTGATGTTTTGAGAAAGGAAAAGCTATTTGTTAACATTAAGAAGTGTTCTTTTTGTACAAATAAAGTTGTGTTCTTAGGTTTTGTGGTAAGTGAGCAAGGGATCAAGGTAGACGAAGACAAGATTAAGGCTATTAAGGATTGGCCTACACCAAAGAATATAAGAGATGTGCATTCTTTCCATGGTTTAGTGAGTTTTTATTAGCAAATTGTCAATGATTTTAGCACCATAATCGCACCATTAACCGAAGTGATTAAAAAGAATATTGGCTTCCAATGGGGAGATTCACAAGAAAATGTCTTTTCTTTACTAGTGTACCTTTATTGTTTTTGCCTAATTTTTCTAATACCTTAGAAATTGAGTGTGATGCTTCAGGTATAGGAATTGGAGTCATGCTCTTGCAAGAAGAAAAGCTTATTGCCTATTTTAGTGAGAAACTTAATGGTGCATCCTTAAACTATCCAACCTATGACAAGGAGATGTATGCTTTGGTAACAGCCTTACAAACATTGCAACACTACCTATTGCCTAAAGAATTTATTGTTCATACTGAACATGAAAGCTTGAAGTACCTAAAGGGCAACAAAAGCTCAACAAAAGACATGCCAAATGGAGTGAGTTTATAAAGTCTTTTCTATATGTCATAAGATATACAAACAAGATAAGGACAACATTGTGGTTGATGCTTTATCTCAAAGGTATTGATTCGAAGATGAATCCTCATAAAGAATGAGGGAATGATGCAAATATCCAAGGCCAGCCTAAAAATCCACATCAACTTCAAAGCCCAATCACAAAGGGAATGTTGAAAAGGTTCAAAGAAGCAATTGGATTATTCATACAACAAGGAATAACCATTGGACTAACCCAAGAAGAACAAAGGAAGCAAGAAGTCCAATTGCTTAGAGATGGCAGCATGTACTCTTCAAAGGAAGTATTTAACTTGATTCATAGGATCCTAACATGTGGAGAAGCCCATGACCATTGTTATTCGACCAAGGCACCATTTGGAGGCCCAATTTGGACAAGCATGAAGAAACTTCCTCATTAGGCTGAATTCTTCTCTTAAACTAATTAGAAACTTTTGTATTTACTTATGTAAGAAATTTCTTTTATAATTAAGAAGATATCGAATGTATCTTTTAATTATTTCCTATTTAGTGTAGGAGTATTCTTTTTCTTAAATAGATTAGTAAGATTGCAAAGACTATTTAGGAAGTATTCTTAAGTTGAAGACTATAAATAGCCCTTCTTGTTCAGCCAAATCAATCATTGAAGAATATTTCTTTTTAGCAAAATTGTTTGTGAGAATTAATTCTCTTCTTGAGTTCTAATAGGACTTGGTGAAATTAAAAAGTGAGTTTTTAATAATTTCACAGACTCGTTTAATCTAGGTCTTAAATTACTTAATTAATTTAAAATTGAAATTAACATCTCTTAAATCTTTATAATTTAGGTTGTTATAAACAAGTTTTCTAAAGATCTAATTGAGATTTGAGAGTTTATTTTATTTGATTTTTGAATTACAGCTTGGGACTTGTGTTCTATATATGAATACGAATCCAAAATTCAACCTCGTTTGTATCAATAGGTCATCTGAACATTAGACCTTTTATTTTAAATTATGATTTGCTTTTAATTATTATTTAAATTAATTAAATTTTAAAATTATTTTGATTTAATAATTTTTAATATGAAAATATTTAGAAAAGATCAAATTTAGATCGTTTTAATTAGATTAGAGTTAGATCAATTTGAATTTATCAATAAATTAGGATCCCTTAAAATTTTTTATTCATTTTAAGTCTTTTTCAATTTTGATTCAAAATTGAATTATGTTTTTTTAAATTCAAATCGAATTAAAAACTATCATCTCTATTTATGTATAATATATCTTATAAAAATGGGTATATGTGCAAAATAAAAACTATGTTATTAAGTTATCATATCGTAACATTTCCATTTGTATAGTATTTAAGTGTTTTTACTCAATAGTAGGCACACCAATTCACATTTCATTCATGCTATGTATTAAATTTCTTAATCACTTATAAAAATTAAATTTTTTATAAAATTACCATATTACTATTATAATTAACATATTTATGATTCATTAGTTTGTATTGAAGTCATAAATCTAATTTAAAAATAATAAATTAATAATAATTTCTTTTCTAAAAAAATTGGAAATGTAGTACATAATATAAATTAATCCTAAATAACTAGCATGAATAACACATAAAGTAAAAACTTTCATGAATAACTCTATGCTTAATTTGATAAAAAAAAAATGTATTGTAGATAAAAAATTCACAAATTATTTTGATATATGAATCCTCATTATTTAGAATTTCCAAATTAAAATTATTCAATATATTTATGATTCAAAGTATAAAATTTATTTGAAAAATATAAATACTAAGATATGCAATATTTTTATTTTTAAAAATACAGTGCACAATTTGAATTAATCCTAAATAATTAGCATGATTTAAACTAACACATAATATGTAACTCGGTGTTTAATTTGATAAAACATAAATCATATTTTAAATAAAAAGAAACTCATAAAATTAAAGGAGTGCTTGGTATAGCGGTAGCTAATAATGGTTTCTCACTAGCCGCGGATAAATACTTGATTGATAAATCAATAGCAGATAAATACTTGATGGGCAAATGATATAAAAGAATAATTGATAGTAAATATAACTCAAATTAACTATGATTTTTATTAGGTCATATTTGAAATTTTTTATAAATTGCCATAGTAATAATTACAGAAAAGTCAAAATTATTCTTAATTATTATTTTTAATGTTTCATTATTTAATAACTAACTATAAATTATGATATTTTAATTACTTACATAAAATAATCAATTTTAAATTATTATATATAAGTTTCATAAAAATTATGTGTAGAATATTTTATTTGCTAAAATTATATTGATATATACCAATTAACATTAACAAAAAATTATTATAAAATTTTATAAGTACAAATTAATAATTATAGTATTTTAAGTTTTAAAATGGTCTGGTGACATAAAATAAAAAAAGGCTCATGGCTTTTGATTTTTTTTTTTTTTTTTGTAGAATCAAATCATACTAGTAAAATCGAGAACCAATTAATGATTCACTTCAATTAGAGACCAAAAATCGGTTAATTTAAATGTTATCTTTAAAAAATCAATCAAAACTAAAAATACAATTAGTTCAACCTAAAACTACATTGTTTTATGAAAAATTGAAAACTTTTAAAAATTACACTTTTATTGAAAGTTTGAATATTAAAAATATTTTTTCATTATTTTATTATATTATATTATTTTTAAATTTTTTAAGTATTTTAAGTATTATGTATATATATTTTTTAAAAAATTTAAAAATATCTATTAAATTGGACTAATTATACCGGTTGAATAATCAAAACATTCAATCCCAATTTGATTTAAAAACATTGATTATTTTTATCTCATTAGATAATTTTACATTATTTCTATTGAAATGCACACCAAATATATAGATATAGTTAGATGAATAATTTAAATATCAATGTTAAAATTTTACATAATTTTCATTTTAACACGTTTATTTAGTCTAATTAAGTATTTTAGATTATCTTGTGTTTTGTAAAAGAATAAATTATTTTAACAAAATTATCATTAATTTTAGTATGAAATTGGTTTTAAAAAGTAATTAGTTCAGTGATGTCTCTATTCTAATTTGTAAGATAATGAGATTTTTACATTTTTGGATTAAAATTATATATATATATATATATATATATAGACACACACACTATTTTAAGTATGAAACCTAAAATTATACTCGATAATAAGAATTTGCATATTACTGTAAAAATTTTAAATGATTTCCATCAAATATGTGAATTTTATATTTGAAATTTTAATTATTCATAATTACATGTGATGCACTCAAATTTCTCTTTTCTAATTAAAAAAACATTTATTTAGAGACTAAAATATTACATGACCTATTTAATAACTAAATAAGAGAATTATATGTATTTTTACAAATTTTTTATTTGTTATTAAATAACATTTAACAACTAATTATATATTATTCTGACAAATTTTTAGTTTTTCTTAGAAAAATTAAATATGTTTGATTTTCAATAATTACTTTCTTACATAATTGTTTAGAAAATTTCATAATTAGTTGTCTACTTTTTCGTTAATATTGATCTCAATTCTTTATCAAATATCACATTTATTCCTAATTCAATTTATTAGAAATAAGTCTTAAATTTTCATTTTTAATTTTTGGTATCTTGTTCTATTTGAATTTCATGAGCCTAGTAGACTTTTAAGTTTTCATAGGCTTCATTTCGGTTTAGATTTTTCTTCTCTCTCTCTCTCTCTTTTTTTTTTTTTTAAGAAAGATTTTTAAGATTTTTCTTCTCTTATTTCGGTTACTTTTAAGTTTTATCTCTCAAGTTGTAAATTAAATATATAAACTGCAAATTATATATAATCTGATAGTATTTGCATGCAAATTGAAAATTTTGTGACAATAATTTTTACCTTATTTCTATACTTATTTAAGAAAATGATAATATTAACATAGTTTATTTAAAAAATTACATTTTTTTACAATGCATATATTTACACAATCTTCATCACAATATGTAAATTTACTTCTTTAATATGTTAGATTGAAAAGATTACATATTATCCATCGCAATATATAAATTTATAAAAATAAATTTCAACTTATTATGTAATTTTATCAATATTCTATGTAATTTTTCATATTATATAAACAAATAACTAAATTAACTATAAAGATTAAATTTAATTAAGTGCCTCCATGGCATTAAAGAAATCACGATAAATTATATCGTGGACCCCAAACCATGTAGTATCATGATCTTAGGGTCGAAAACGTCACACCACTCTAATTACAATTCCTTGCTTTCTTTACTCTATATATATATATATATATATATATATATATATATATATATATATATATATATATATATATATATACACACACACACACCTTTTGTGCATCTCTTTTTTTTAGTTTTTAATTACAATCATAAGATTATTATTATTATTATTATTATTATTATTATTACTTCCTCTGTTCAGAAAAAATAAACTTATTTTTATTTTTATACAAATTAAGAAAATGATTAATTTAATTAAAGTAATAAATTTTTTTTCATATTTTCCATAAATATCGTTCCACTTACATTAGTAAACGTTTCAACTTGAAAATAATCATTTTTAAATTTTTTAATACAAACTTCAAGTTAATAAAGTTTCAAGGTTGACTAACATTATCCTGAATATTAATAGTTATAAATTATTCATTAATTAAATCCACAATATTTATTAATCAGATATATAATGTTCATTACATGTGTAATTGGATTAATAATATTCATTATATTTACACTTGAGGTTCATCATATGATATACATAATAGTAATAGCAATTGTATCATTAATGTCAGATAAATAATTATCATAAAAAATAAAACATTCATTATTTAAATTTAGAATTGTTCATTAGTTGATTATAAAATGTTCATTATACTTGTATTTAATGTAAATATAAGCATGTGTGGTAAGGTGCCGAACCATGATATCCGAAGTCCATGATATAAGAATTGAGAAGTTAGCCATCATCATTATAACCCAAGAGAAACTAAATCAAACAACATTCATTATTTAAATTTAAAATGTTTGCTATTCAGAATTGTTCGTTAATTAATTCTAAAATACTCATTATATTTATATTTAATGTACATGTGTAGTAAGACAACATTCATTATTTAAATTTATAATTGTTCATTAGTTGATTATAAAATGTTCATTATACTTATATTTAATGTAAATATAAGCACGTGTGGTAAGGTGCCAAAAAATGATATCCGAAGTCCATGATATATGAATTGAGAAATCAACAGTCATCATTATAACCCAAGAGAAACTAAATCAGCAGCAAATTCACCAACATACAAGAGAGACAGAGACAGACTACAAAGTATAAACCCTACAAGTAACTTGTAGCCAATCATTTCATATTTATTTTACACTTTCAGATTTCAACTACTGCCCAATAAATGAATAAATACGTGATTTCTAGATATTTTTACGTTTCCAATTTTTCCCTAACGGATATTTAGAAAAAAATAATTTTCTAAAATATGGCATGGTTAATTCCATACCTTTGCCTTTCAATTATGATTTAATGGCAAACAGCTAACCTTTGATAAAGCTGCAGAATTCTTAATACTAAATCCAAGCAATGCACTGAATTCCCTAACTGGCAGCAACAACATTTTGAAGCAGTAACTCCAAGTCTTTCAATCTGAAAAAATGGCAAGAATCAGATGAAAATGTCAACTGCAGAAAAGGCCAGGGAATACCATATATACTACAAGAATTTAAATAAATAGCCTACCTCACATTACTCAGATTAGGATAAATAGCTATGGCATCACTAAAATCCTGAATTGATAGAAGTTAATGTGAATCAATCAATTATCCAGCTCTAATAAGCATCAAAGTTATTTCCTGTTTAAAATAACAAGAGATGGGAAAGGACTGACCTGGTCAGCTGTTGAAGATGTGTAAGTAATCACACATGACATCCCAGCCTTTGTTGCTGCCTGCATTCATTTTCTTGTTTACTTTTTTGAACAAGTATGCACTCTCTAAACGTGGAATGGATAAACAGAACTTGAAATTTATCCTAAAATGAAACATCTCTAGCTCTGCATAAGCAACTGTTTCTAGCATTTGAAAGATTTATGAATTCAATATGATTTCTTCAAAAGATAGAAGTCAAGATTACAGTTCTCCGAGCCTTCAAACTGACTCTGGTATAAAGTCAATAATAAAAGTTGATAAAGATTTATATCTACCTGCAGACCAATGACACTGTCCTCCACCACCAAACAATATCTCTCAGACACACCTAGCTTCTGCCAGGAATAAGATTTTATAGATTAGATCCTGATACTTCAAAATAGTATAGAACTTGTTACGATCATGAATACATTCACGAGATAAACTTCTTATTTGTTTTCTTCTTGTTTTACTCTTTCCCCTGCTTTATATGTACCAGTTATCATTTCATTTTATCACGTTAACTACCTTGGCAGCTGTCTGATAAATCAATGGATCAGGCTTTTTTTCCTTTACATCATCACCTGTTAATATGAAAATAAGAGACCTATGACTATCAGCGTCATCAAAAAACGAAATGAAGTAATTTCAATTTTTTACAAACTAACACAATGAAATTGTGCAAAACTAAGAAGAATAGAAACAACATACAAAATGATCTATTTCACCAAAATCGACAGGGCAGTAGGCATATGAACCAGGATGAAAACCAGTTGCATCTTTAATTAAACTTGCAGTTGAACTTATTCAGAAACAAATAGATTAAGTCAATAAATCCCTCCTAAGCATCCATTGTCTGATGAGAACGAATTTAACATTTTAATGTTTCTCAATTTCATGTATGCATATTCAAATGTAAATCAAGGAACGAAGCCATCATAAGCATGTTTTATATATTATCGCAATAATTATCAGACATGATGACCAGAAAATAATTATCAGACAAGCTTCATTTGAAAAGCTGTGAACTTACCTGCAAGGAAGCAGTCAAGACCTTGAAAACGCTCCTACAACAAGTGAAAACCAAAAAGAAAAAAAATCAATAGTTGTTATGAAACATAAAAATCAGCATACTGGGTCTAATCCTACGATGATAGAGAATGGACTTACAAGTCCGATAAGGTTCTCAAGACACAGAATAACTGAACTTTTAGTTGCTGCAGAGCAAACAGCTAGCTTTTTCCCCTACAAGAGCAAGCAAACAAACCAATGACAATCACAAGCATATAAAAAGACCTTCAATTTCAAATATAACACCATGAAAGCTTTAGTAACCACAGGACAATCTGAAAATGTAATTAAACTACGTAGGGAAGTGAAAATCCCACAATGGCAAAATTCAAAGACATGTTTTCAGAAACCATATTTGTTGTAATTATGGATCCAAATAGATACATGAAATGGATAATGTACCAGGGAAAGATAGTTGCATCTTTTGGGAAATTAAATTATTATTATTATCATCTTACAGAAGCCTTGGCCTCATCCATCAATTGCAAGACTCCAGGTCGAGGTTGCACCTGATCAAAAGGATATCAATCTTTATAAACATTCCTAGCAACTAGCCACAGAAAAAGTCACAATCAAACATAAGAAAGTTAAAATATACAAAAAGAAACGATTGGGTCTTTAGCTTAGTGGTGCCGGAGTTGCCTTAGTTGTATGTGACTGTGAGATTGGAGTTTAACAGTGTATACAGAGAGAGAGAGAGAGAGAGAGGTGCTTCCTTACCCTTCCAGATTTGATAATTTCTTTGTACCTCTCAGTTTTCCAGTCCTACAACAACAAAATAGAAAAGGACATTGACATTTTCAAAAGATCAACATTATTCAACCCCCCCAAAAAAAAAAAAGGATATAAACCTGAAGAGTATCAATTAGCTTGGCGCGGCCCTCATCATCCTCGGGAGGCGTCTCGAATAAAGTAGAAGAAGGCCAACCATGCTCCTTGAAGTACCTAACACCATTTTTTTTTTCTAAATTTTTTTTTCTAAATCTTTTTTAAATAAAAAAAAAAAGAAAAAAAAAAGGATAGTAGAAAATAGTAAAGGTATTGGAGAAAGGACCATCGCATTTTAGGTTTGCCGCCGCCGATGAGGTTCTGGAGCTGATCGTAGAATTCGGGGTCCCAATTGAGAGGCTGAGAAGAGCAACGGACATCAAAATGAGCAAAAGCGTCATTGTAAGCTTGGCGATGGAGGTGTTCGGATTCCAAAATCACGCCATCGCAGTCGAAGATTAGAGCTTCAAGAGAGGCCGAAGAAGCTGAGACGGAGAGCGATTGCAGCCTTTGACTTGAGCTAAACGGCTTTCTGGTTCGGAAACAGAGAGACGGTGAGGTTGATAGAGTGCGAGAGAGAGGAAACAGAGGAGAAGAGGAAACGGAGAGATTGGCGTAGTGAGAGGCAAGCATAGACGCCATGAGTAATAAGCTTTTTGGTTGCGATGGTGAAATTTGGCGGGTTTTGTTGTTCGTGTGGCTCTGGCCGTTCGCACTACCATCTCATGGATTTTGACAAACCAGGGTATCAAATATGACATGACCGTTTTCCGCGGTTAAAATTTGCCCGTTGCTTATTGGAAAAGGATTAGCGGTGTGCGCCTGTTATTGCCATGTTTAGTTTTTTTTTTTTTAAAAAAAATTATAATGATAAAATTGAAATAAATAAAATATAAAATTTAAATGAATATAATATATAAAATTAATAATTAATGTTTGAAATTATATATCGAAAATGAATATCAAATACGATACTACCACTATTAAAGCCATACTTAATTGTTTCAAAAATTATATACTTAATTTTTGAAAAAGAATTAATTATTATAAATTTTATATTTGTTATATTTAACTAAGTCACCTATCATGTTTTAATATTACATAATTTAGCCTTTCATGTTTATTTTCATTGTACTATTAGCTTGTTCTGTTAACTTTTCCATTGGAATTTTTAGAAATTTTTATTATAACTTTGGTGATTTATCATATTTAACTAAATTATCTTTTATTTTTTAATATTATATGAAATAGTCATTTTTTTATATTACTAGGTCTTAAAATTTTTTTCAGTTTCATATTTTTAATTAAAATTATTTAAAAAATCCATAATATTCTTAATATTATATTAAATTTTTAATTTTCATTATTTTTAGTATGCGACCAACCTTATAATTCTTTAGATGTGAAATTATAAAAAATTTAAATAAATTAAGTATTATCATAATTAAATACATCCTAAAATCATAATAAAAATTAATCCAAGATAAAAAAATATTTTTAATAATGATAAGTATGTTAGCATTTTCATTCACACACTTCTGCTCAAAAAATTCGTTGTATGTTCTCTTTTGCTCACGTATACCTCAAAATACCTACACTTTTATGTTTTTACATTTTTAATGATTTTGATTATAAGCTTAATGTGTGTTAATTAAGCTTTCAATTAATTTATTCAATTTTTTATTTTTATTTTAAAACTAAAAATATAACAAGATTGATGAGATAATTGGATAATAAAATATGAAAATTTAATATAGTGTTAAGAGCATTGTGGACTTTTTAAATAATTTTAATAAAAAATAAAAATGAAAGTAATTTTAAATCCTAATAGTATAATATACTAAATGGGAGGATTATTTCATGTCATGATGGAAAAGTAAGGGACAACTTAATTAAATATATCAAATAAGAGTTATTACCAAAATCTTAATATTTTTAACAAAAAAAGTGAATAAAAAGATCTAACATAAATAAATGTGAAGAACTAAATTATATAATATTAAAAAATGAGAGATATAACTTAGTTAAATATAATAATCTACTGGAAGTTTATAGAAATTAACCTAAAAAAATCACTAAATAATAACTTAAAAATGACAAACAAGTGTCTCCCTTCACACATCTAACATTCTTTTGGAATAGTAATCTCAAAATTCAGCTAGATATAAATTCATATAAAATTTATTTGATTTCTAATGAATTTTTAAAAAAGTTGAAAAATCTGGTATAAATACAGAATTACTTCTGCATTTAAAATTTAATATGTTGTACGTTAATTATGTAATTTTAATAATTTCTTAACGAATTTATTTTCTATAAATGAATTTCATAAAATTTATATATAATATTTGGTATTAATCTAACAAAAAATGACAAAATGGTAAATTTGAGCCTATCAGGTTGAACAAAACTAAACCTATTTAGAAGCACAAGTCAAGTACAATCAAGCATATCCAGTCAAAATTGTAACAATCACAGGAAAGAATGTCTATACCTGAGCTTAATTGATTTATCAATAGAGAAAGGTATGTTGCCATTATATTTATGATCAATAAAGAAGGATTGTTATATATTGGATCCTAGGTTATCTTGCAATGTGGACCTAATGTAATATGTATTGTTTCATTTAAATGTCACCTATGTTATTTTTGAAAAAAATAAAATATTTTCAAAAACACAGTCTTTCATATGTCCATTTTTTAGCTCTCTTTTCCAATTTTTTTGCACTTCAAGCATCTTTCTTTTTTTTTTTTTTTTTTTTACATTTCTCTTAAATTGTACATATATTGAAATTGTATTGAACTTTTTAATAAAATCTTCAGTATAATCTTCAATACCATGTATGTTAAAAAAAAAAAAACTCATATTATATTGAATTTGAACTGCAAATACATTGAAACTGATATTTTAGCATGTTAGGCTAAAATTAGGTTTGTGTGTAGATTAGACTCACATGTACATTAGTATTGAAAATATATTTATTAGACTGCATGAATATTGATATTGAACTGCATGTACATTATCTTTTAACCACATATACATTGGTTTTTAACTATATATACACTATTATTGAACTGTATGTATATTGGTCCTTAATTGTATGTATATTGGTGTTGAACTGCATGTATATTGAAATCCATAAAAATAGATTAATGAAAGATACATTAGTTTTGAATTGGTACTCTAGCAACAATGTAATAAATTTTAAAAAATTTTGTTGATATGCATTATTTTTGCATGTACATTAGTCTATTAGTTTTGAATCGCATTGTTCTTTAACTGCATGTATATTAGTTTTGAACTGCATGTATATTAGTTTTGAACTACATGTACATTGATATTAACTTACATATACATTGGTGTTGAACTGCATGTACATTAAAATCTATAAATAGATTAATGAAAGGTATATTAGTTTTGAATTGGTACTCTAGCAATGTAACAAATTCTTAAAAATTTTATTGATATATATTATTTTTGCCTATTATTTTAATTGTGTAAGTTTTATTTTGTATTTTTTTTATATTTGAGTGATTTTCTATATAGAACAAACTGCTCTGTAAATGTTTGTACATCAATGTATGTAGATAAATACTAATGTATACATAGTTCAACATTAAAATATATATACATTAAGGACTAATATACATAAACCACACGTGTGATGTTAAATGAATTGATGTGTTTTAATACTAGGTTCACAGAGCAACATGAATATAGTTCATGATATAATTTACAAATAAAGAACTTTTTAAAAAAATTCTAAGATCCTATATAAATATAGGGCCAAGTCCTAAAATAAGATACCTTTTATCCTTGAACTCATTTCTCAATCTTTGCTATATTATTCTCCCTTATAACAGAATTATTAGTATTTCAAAGAATTCATTTAAAATTTTAATTTTATGCTCTGAAATTAATTATACTTTTATCAAAATTAAAATTTAGAAATAAACTTTAATCTAACAAGAGATACTATTATATAATAAGACTATAATTAAATTAAATATGAGTATTCCTTTAGAAATAACATTTTGTCATGATGGGCTGATGTTTTGCCTCAATTAATCCTTGCTAATCGAAATGCTTTTATGCAAGATAAAGTTCGTAGATAATGATATTTGGCACATGAGTTTGATGAAACATTATCATAAGGAAGAGAAGTACAAAATAATTTCTCTATATTATGTTCTCCTTATTACAGTGATATGTGACATGATTTAAAATATAATAGACAAAATAATTTTTAATGATATTATTGTTATATTATTCAACTATAAAAAGAATTTTACTGAATACTAAATCCCTACTTCATTTTTCTTCATTTTATTTTTTCTTTTCTCAGCTTCTCATACAGCTTTTCACTCCCACAATTTCGTGCGTCAAATTTCAATAACACAAACCTACAACAAATTTCAAACTATAAGTCAATTTGTTCTCTTTTGATTTCACGTGTTTGAATGGTTTAACTAATTTAACTTAGTTAAAATCAACAAATATAATTAGAAAATGAATATTTTAATTATTTTTATAAAAAATTAAATTTCGATTGGATTAGTCATAAGACTAATTCCTAGTGTAATGGCTTAATCAATTACAATTTCTAGATTAAATTGATTTTTAATTATATTTAATTAATTTGAACTCAAAATTTTTGAATGAAAGCAAAAGACAAAATCTTTAATAAAAGAAATAATGAAAATAAAAAATTACATAAAAAATTACTAAATTAAAAAATAAAATTAAGAAAAGACAAAGTAGGGATTAAGTATTCAGTAAAATTTCTTTTACAGTTGAATAACATAACAATAATGTCATTTAAGTTTATTTTGTCTATTAGGTTTTAAATCATAGTATATGTCAGTATAATAAGAGAATGTAAAACTTTCATTCTTCTACTATCCTAAGATTATATTGGCCTTGGTATTATATTTTCCATGTGCAGTATACTAAGAAGGCAGTGGTGTCATTATGAAGACTTGTTAGTCTGTTGTTGCTGTCATAGCCATAGCAATATACTGTGCATGTGATTATATAGTATCAGAGCCTTGGTTCATTCATTTTGTAAGAGGTAAATAATATGTATGATTGGAGGCTAGAAGCATCCTATCATAGGCATCCTCTCATTATGGAAACACCTACAGTTATTGAAACTTCACCCTCTACCTCTGGTGCAGCTTTGTCTTCACAAACTACTTCATCCATATCTTTAACAGTTACTATTCCTCCACCACTAACCTTTAGGAGATCTACCTCTTCTAAAATAGACTACATGTATGAGCTTACTTATATTCCTGACAACCAAAAGATCCAAGATACAAATATCTCATTCCTTAACCTTTATAATGCCTTCCAGAAAATTAAGAATTCTTGGACAAGATCTATTAAAACCTTAATTAGACAATCCCCTAAGTTTATTAAGGAGCATGTCCAGTCTTCTAGTTTTGATCAGTGTCCTATCCAGGCAATGGGAAAGGAACAGTTTATCACTTTAGAAATCCCACCTGAACTCATCCAACAATGGATAAGTCAGGGATACTCACATAGTCACTTCGGAGCTATAAGGATTGTAATAAGTTATCATGGGAGAAAAGGTTTACTAGTTTTTGCTAGGATAGCCTTGTTGGATAACCGATATTTGGAATATCAACATGCAGTCATAGGAACTGTGGAGATCTCTTTAAATGCGGGATCAGTAATGTTTACATTCTATCCCAGCTTTAATCTATCCGTAAGAGATCTACATGTTTTACATGCTATCAAGGTCCAGATTCAAATTATTGGAGCTCCTCAAGTTGCTTCTGCAATAACAATTACTCTTCACTATCAGATGATTTATAGAATCCAGAATCATGTCATTGATTAATCACTTCCTCATGAGAATGATGTGTTGCTCATCATGGCAGATATACAAAATGCTCCCACTTGCATTCATATTCCTAGACAAATTTCTATGAACGAGTTTCTTCAGTTGCTTCTAGAAAAATGGGTGACGAACTATGAGAAGATGCCTGAAAGTATCCAGCCTATTCAGTCTTTCGAACTAGTTTATTACAGAAGGGTAGATGGAACGATGAAAACGAGGTTTGAACGACCCCTACCCTTAGAAGAAGGAAGCGTCTTTTCAACACAATTCATGATGACTCCCCATGAACCAAAAATAGACATGTCAATTATCTATTTCACTAATGACGGGACTCTTGTTTATCTTTTTACAAGGGATGGTCATTGCTTTTTTTTTTTTCAATGTGACTGTGAAGATTGACTTTATGACTGGAAAGATATTAAGGAGACAAAGGCAAAGAAGAAAAAAGGAAGATGTTCGGAGAAGAACATGAGGAAAAGGTTTGAAGACGGAGATCCATCAATAGGATTGCTTAGGGAACATTTAGGCAAGTATGATTACATTGTCAAATATCGTCCAAGTCCTACCATTATTCAACCATCTCCAAATTCTTGTCTTCAACCCAAAACTTCTTCACCTCACCATAAAAAACCTCAAAACACAACCCTTTTTCCTTACTATAAACAAGCCTTATAGTGGATTAAAAAAGAATTTACTTCATCCATAAACCAAACACCTAAGCCTTTGCCTAAGATCTGCATGTATCAAACTCCTCTCTCTAAAGAGGATTTTCCACCTCTAACAGACCAAACCAACCTTAACACATAGATAAAGACCATGGCAAATATAAAGAATCCAACTGGTATTGATTCAAAAGGACAACCTCTGAGTATAATGCCAACCGAAGCAGTCCTTAACTGGCAATCTAATAATGCTCAGGTCCAAAATAGGATCCTTTGAAACATAGAATCAAAGGTTGAGAAAGTTTTGTTGCAAGTCCAAAAGGTGGATGACAGATTATCAGAACATTAGAAGGATGTTTATGAATTAATGGTTTGGTTACGATCCAAATGGAGGAAAAACATAATGAAGTCATGAGACTAGTTTACCAAAGAGCTCAAACTGAAGAAATACAAAGAAAGGCAGCTGAAATTCAAAACTGAAGGGCCAACTAGAGAGAATTGAGAAAGACTTTCAAGCCTCATAAAGCTTACCAAAACACCATATCCATGACCCCTTTGAAATACCAATTCCTCAAACTTACCCAGTAAAATCTCCAGTAATCAGAATCCAAGTCACCACTGAGTTAAAACATTTTGGCCTTTCTACTGATCTCTTTCATAAGAAGAAGAGAGCAGGAAAATTCCCATTAGATACTGAAGTTAAGGACGCTAAGATGCATACAACCACTTCAACAGAATCAGTAGAAAATCCTACCCATCAAAAGCCACCTGAAGCTCAGATGATAAACCCTATTGTATCATACCTAGAAAAAAAACTACTACTTTTATCCTTTCCTTTTTCATGGTCAATTCAAAATCCAAATAAGTCTTCTCTCATTCATTAAAGTCAGAATCATATACTTTAGTCTCAACCTCAGAAGAAGGGGAAGAAGAAGAGACTTTTGTCTAATTCATGGCTAGCCCATATACTCAACAGTCAACCACTAATCCTGCTTATATTGTAGATCCTCCGAATGATATGGATACCTCAAGACTAGAGCCAGAAAAGCAATCCAATTACAACAATGGAGGTTCGTGGTTTTCTCTGGATAATATAAGCCCAGACTTATACAGAGATAGATTCTAAGAGTTTAGGGCTTGGATTGATTCAGAGATGAAGAAACCTAGAGCAGTGATTTGCCAAGTTTTAGAAGAATTTGTGACACAAATAAGGGGAAGGATACAGGATTGGTATATGGCTTGTGACTAATACTCAAAGCTAAGAATGGTTCAAAGTCTAGGAGCTGCAAAATTCTTGGGAATACTTTATGCATAATATATTGTAAAACCCCAAGAAGCCATAAACATTATCAGAAGGGAATATTTTAATATGAGGTGTTGCCAATTACTGAAGAAAGATTTGGACCTTCATTATCGAAGAAAGATTTGGACCTTTATTACCAAAGGATGTCTAAAAAATACTACCAATTAGAAGGATGAGGGAGTCTAGATCTTAAAGAAGCATTCATTACTTCCTTTCTTGAGATATTAGCCACCTCGATGCACCTGATAATTAGATAAAAGGAGAAGTTTGTTAATGACCTAACATTTGGAGAAATGTACTAGCTCATGATTCAGGGGCTAAAAAAGCTTTGCAGTGAAAGAAAGGTTATTCACCAGATGCTAGAATGACAGAAGAATCCTTCATTAAAGAAGTCTTGTAGAAGAACAAATCTTTTAATCAAATGCGAAGGAGATGATAAGGGTTGCTTTTGCCCCATAAAGAAGAAGCATTATTTTCAAGTGAAGAAATCAAGAGAAGGCTCCAGAAAGAAAAGATGGAAGTTCTTTAGGAAAAAATAATACAAAGGCCAAAGAAAGTCAAATAGATGCTACTTTTGCTGCAAGAAGGGGCATTTTGCCAAGAATTGTCCAAGCAGATCTAAACAAGCAACAAAAATTATTGAACAAATTCGGATATCTATGGTTGTAGATCTAGATGACGTGGACATTGAGTCCTTATTCTCAATAGAGGATGAAGCTTTGCCTGAGATAGTTTTTGCTTTCTGGGAGAGTTCATCATCTGATGAAGAGAATGATTCCAAAAGGCTGCCTCTAAGCAATGTTATGGCTCTTTTTTCTAACTTCCCCATACAAGCCTCAGAAGAATAAGAAGAACATCTTGTTCCATTGGCTTTTGTTCATATTTTTCCAAAAAAGTTTTCAAAGCCCATCAAGGCGGTGGCCTTTATTGATAGAGGAGCTCACTTATCCACATGAATCTAAGGGTCTTCCCTTCCAAATACTGGAAGCCCTATAAAAAAAATACTTTCGGGCTGATAACAGAGAAGTTTTCCATACAAGCCTTATCACAACAAAGCCCATCACTATACAATTTTTCTCGGACTGTAAAATCCATGCAAAATTTTTAAAGTCCTCATTGCCTGATAAGGATTTAGTGGTCGATTTTTATCTATATTGGAAGTTAACTAAACTAAGGGTTTCGCTTATAGGCCTAAAGTTTAAAAATTACTTCCAACCTTTTACAACCATCACTTCCCTTTTCCTAGCCCAATCACTCACAACCCAAATACCTTTCACTTTCTCAAACATAGCCAAGACCTTCAAACCTACTGCTATGCAGGAAATCATATTGATTTCCTAGCAACAAAACCAAAACCCATTATGGACCAACCCAAACTTCTTCATAAGCCTACCCTTTAAGCTTAATGAAGATGTTAATCCAACCAAAGCTATCCATCTAGGAATTAATCCAAAAGATCAAAGGTTGGCCTATCAAAAGTGTTTTGAACTCTTAGCCCAAGGAATAATTGAACTAACTAATTCAAATTGGGCTTGCTAGGGCTTCTAATAAAAGATTAGAACAGGCCCGTGGAAAGAAAAAGCTTGTCATTTATTACCTACCATTAAACCACTTCCTAAAAGACGATAAGTTCCCTTTACCAAAGATTTCCTTACTGTTTGTTCATTGTCGTAAGGAAGGATTTTTTCCAAGTTTGATCTTAAGGCAGGATTCCGACAATTAGGAGTCAAACCAGAAGAAAGGCCAAAAACAACCTTCTGCATTCCAAACAAACACTATTAATGGATGATTATTTCCTTTGGATTAAAAGTGGTCCTGTCATTGTTTTAAAAGGCAATGATAAAGACTTATGAGCCGATTCTCTACAGTGCACTTATTTATATTGATGATATTCTAATTTTTTCAAAATATTCAGAGTCTCATGAACACACTTTGAGTCAGTTCATGGACCTTACCAAAAAATATAGAATCATGTTGTCCCCCACAAAGATGCAAATAGCCAAAGAAGAAGTGGAGTTCTTAGGCATGAATTTCAAAGATGGTCAGTATAAGCCAGGACCGCATATTACTGTTGAGCTGCTAAGATTCTCAGACAGTGATTTAACAAAAAAGTAAATACAATAATTTTTGGGAATTGCCAACTATCTCAGGGACTTTGTTCCCCATTTTGCAAATCACACCAAAACACGATAGCAGCTACTAAAAAAGGATCCACTACAATGGAATTTGAGTCATACGCATGTTGTACAAAGCATAAAGCAAATCATGCAGAATTTACCACCTTTGCAGATTCCCTCCTTCGGGAAAAGGATTCTTTAGACAAATGCAAGTGACAACTATTAGGAGGCCATATTGATAAAGAAAAAGGATGGGAAAAAGAGGATCTATGCTTATATGAGTGGAGCTTTCAAAGAGTCAGAAATGCACTACCACTCTACTTTCAAGGAGATCTTAGCTGTAAAAAATGGAATAAAAAAATTTGAATTCCATTTGATTGGACAACACATTACGGTTCTGATGGATTGTTCGTCCTTTCCAGGCATGCTACAATTCAAAGGAAAGACTAATCCTCATCCTTAGTTGCTTTGATGGAAAGACTGTTTTAGTAAGTATAGTTTCAAAGTAGAGCATATAAAAGGATATGCAAATCTCATTTCAGACTTACTATTCATACCTCATTTTATCTCTTTAATCTCTAAGGAAGCTACATTTCCTCTCATCCTGATAGCAACCTCTTTTGCTGTATTCAGCACTCCTCGAAGTCCAACCTCTCACATTTCTCAAGAAGCTTTTCTGAAATCTAGAGTTCCTCCAGAAATTTAGCTTCCCACCACATACTCCAAAATATCCAAAATAGCTATAAAACAATTGTTTGCCTATCAGTCCTTTCTCCTAAAGACCTTTGGGCCCATATTCATGGATATCTTAGGGTTCCATCCTACGTACCCTTATCTCAAGTTATATACATTTATGGATTTCACTACAACCAATAATAGAGGATGAACATGGCCAAAAGAACTATTGATATTCCTCTGGTATTTCTGTCACTTGTACACCATAGCTATAGAGGTTTGTCCTCACCATCTATGGTCATATCTAACAGAGGTCCAGAATGGTTCAAGATACAATCCTCATATAGTCACATTTCTAGAATGGTTTCAGCCTTTTAACATATGCATTGAGTCCTTAAAAGCAAGGTATCACTACTGTGAGCCACAAACGACACTTCATAAAAGAGTAATCTTTACTCTCCATAGACCCTGCTTAATTGGACCATCAGGTGAGACACCGAGACCAATGGCTTGCTTTCATGTATACAAGGCATACCAGTTCTCTCTCTGGACAAATGCACTCAACCACCATGAGCAATTCAGAGAATTTTCAGAGATACATGTGTGGACATAACTAGAGTATCCCAAAGGAGATATGGTCTTCCCTAGCAGAGGATGCACCATGGGATACTTTACCAAAAGGATACCAACAGAGTCTTCTCAATGATAGTAGCACATAAGGAGAAATATCGAAATAGTGTCTCCAAAATGATTTGACTAAGACAGATTTCATCTCAGAACCAGATTCTCAGGATCCATATGAGGTCTATAACCACTATATGAAATTCCATTATTCAGATGATGAGGTGGAAAAGATAAAGGCCAATAGAAAAAATGAAAACTATGAAAACATGAACCTGTCTCTCTCACATGAGCCAATAATAAAGTAAAAGTAGTCACGAATGTGCTGCCTTTTGAATAATTATCCTACAGTAGTCATGGGTGTGTTGTCTTTTGAATAATTGTCCAACTTAGAATTGCAGGCATGTGATTGTATGCTTTAGTAAGTGTGTTAAGTGTATGTTCTGTAATGATTGTCCTATAAATTACTATAGACTCGAGAGTAGTTGTCAATTCGATTAGATTTGATCTTATCTTCCCCTCTCCCTATATAAGGAGGTGTTTTCTTCATAAGAAGGCAAAACCCATTTCGAAATACACTGCCTAGTTTGCAATAAACCAATGAGTTTCTAAATATCTCTTGCATGTAACCAACATGATTACGGTTTTTATTCTTCTGCTATCTTAAGATCATATTAGCCTTGGTATTATATTTTTCATGTGCAGTATACTAAGAGGGCAGTAATGTTATTGTGAAGGCTTGTTACTCTGTTGTTGCTGCCATAGCCATAGTTATATAATGTGCATGTGATTATATGAATAAAACTCAAATTCAAATAATATCAAATGTTAGTTTGTTTACAGTCATACAACTAGTTATATGTATCATTATTTAGGACTTTAATGTCTACTATAAAAGTACTTGCGCAAACTGACACAATAATAAAGCACACATGAAAGTTATACTAAAAATGTGATATACAAAGAAGTGACTCTCTCATTAATGTAAAATTTTATTATACATTAAATTTTTTAAATATATTTATAAATAGAAATATTATCTTAATATTGTTTTAACATTTTAATTGTTTTAGTAAATACGTATATTGATGATGGATGATGAAAATATCTACTTCATTTTTTGATGTTATTTTATTTAATTTTTTTATTAATCTTGTATAATTCTTATTTAGTTTTTAAAATTCACTTTTACATCATTTTATCTTAAATTTATTTTTTATTCACTTATGAATAAAAATATATATTTACTAAAAAATCAATTTTAATGTATTCAAAAAATTATAATTATTTATAATTTTACATAATTTATTCTCTTTATTTGTATGAATATAAAATTAAAAAAATTAACTAATTCACATGTTCAATAATTATTTTAATTATATGCAACATTCATGAAATAAAAGCTAGTTAAAAGAAAAGAACTCCATAAGATATATTTACAAAACATTATGACCCTATTTGAAAATCTCAATTTCAAAAGCATTAAATAGAATTAAATTATATTTTAATGATTTTCTTATTTGAAAAGTTTAAATTTAAAAAATTCAAGTTTTTTTAAAAAATTAATGAGAAAATCAAATTAGAGTAAAAGTTATAGAAACTTTTTTTAAAAAAACTCAATTCAATTAAAAAATTAAAATAAAATTACTCTAATAATCTTATAATTTAAATTGACACTATTTATTTTAAATAAATGAGTATTTAAAAAATAAAATAATTTAAATTTCTTATAAAGTTATTTCAAATAATATAATTCTATCAAAGTCTATTAATTTAAATTTTATTTTATATATATATATATGTGTGTGTGTGTGTGTGTGTGTGTGTGTGTGTTTAATTTGTTTCATTCAGAGCCTATAAGAAAAGCCTAAAAAAAATCCATAATCAAGCTATCCAAGCAGTGAATTTCCATGCAAAAATTTACAGAACATGCAGCCCCTTCCTCCTTTGCAACCTGCACAAGCAAATGCAATCACTTCATAAACGCCACAATATCTGCCGATTGTTTGCATTTTTAAAGATATCTTTTTCCTTTTTAACATCTGGAACTTTAGATAGCTGCTACAAGGTTGTGCCTCCACCATCTGACATTAGAGATGCAGCAGCGGCAGCAGCAGTAGGAACAACCCCTGTTGAAACACCCGGTTTTGACAAATGCAGAAGCCTGAAAAACATATGCCACAAAATTCAACTAATTAGAGTACATCATAATCAAAATCTAATTTCAATGTCTTTAGATTTTAATTCCCTTTGGTCAAATCCAAGGCCTAAGGAACTGAGTTTATCTTGTTCCATATATCCATATAATTTTATCATCAAAATAATCACTACCATATCTTTGGAAGGAAACTGTGCTCCATATAACGCAAAAAAGGTTGCATCAATCAGATCATTGATCAAATCGCATGGTTATCAATTATGGCCCAATCATGCATTCTCCAATATCCATAAATTGATTTGGCAGCTTAAAAGAAAACCAGTCTGGCAAGCTTAAGTATGCGTCAAATCAATGAGCCAGCCATTTGAATGCAATGGAGTTTGCATGGCTAACTATGCAATTTACAACTATGCATCAAGATCAAAAATCTTACGGGGCAAGATGTTCACAGAAGGATGACATTGCAGCCGCAACTTCAGAGTAGTTTTCAGGAGTTGCAGGGGCTGTTACTTCAACCAGTTGAATGCCAGGGGTTACCGGAACAGCCTCATCAGTTGCATGGAGTTTTAGCATCTTATTAACAGACGACACTGTAACAGTAATCCGAGCACCCCTTTGGAAATGAAAGGCAAATCCGACTCTCAGCAACTCATGGTCCAATTTGTAGCCAAGTGCATGAAATAAGCGAAGCACATTCTTGCTTGCTTTGCTTTCCACCATAGTTCTGACCAAGACAGAAATTTGCTCAGCACCAGCGCCCCTCATTGCACCTCCAACATGTTTAACAGTCCTAGAGGATAGGATAAGTACTTTCCATAAGGACATGCAAAAGCAACACATGCATATGCCAAAGTCAAAGCACGATAGGACCAACCCATATTTTACCAAGTAGGTTCAGGCTGCTCAAGGTCACACAAAAGTCTAACCTCTGACGCACCAAGTCCTGAAAACAAAGAGCATGGAATTACATATTAACCAGACTACTTCCACCAATCTATCCTTCTATCCATAATATAATATTTTATTGCATTTTTATGTCCTTCCAAAAGCTTTATCCCCCATCCACACTTTTATGGTTTCAAATACATGCATTAACTAAAAAAAAGAAAAACCTAGAACTACAAAATGCATACATAATGTGGTAGAAATGTGAAAAGAAGAAAAAGCATTATGCTTTATCAAGAGTTAATAATATCTTTGAGCTGTATAGCAAGTAGAATGGTCAGATTCATGAATGGTGCACATATTCAGGACATTCTTTTCACTTGAAGCTAAGAAGGCAAAGTCAGAGATATAGAAGAACAAAGTGAATCAGGGTGCAAGATGCAAATAAATCTCACTTCAGAGCTAGCCAAGTCAAAAAAGTTCAGAAAATCACTAATATGAATCAAGCAGTTGCATCACACGACAAAATTAAGCGAAACATTTTGATAGGTCAATACAAGAGGAAAATCGTGGCTGCTAACATGAGTTCAGAAACTAGCACACATCAGCCTATACCAAAAGTTTGTCCGCTTACCAAGATTTGGACCACTTTTCAGACATAATTCATGGATCCTTAAGCGTTCTCTATGAACGCCACAAAGACCTTGAAGAAGAATCTCTAGGGCCTCAACATACTGCAAGAAGAAGATATGTATTACAGTAGTAAAACCAATAGAAAGGAATTCTGTCAAAACACATATTTTGGGTTCCCAAATTTGAACACAATAATTGTTAGGAAACATAGATAATATGATCATTGACTCACAACAATGCATGATTGTTAACCATATTATGCATGCTTCGACGCAGACCCCCTCAACTTGAATACAGTAAGTCAACTTAATCAATTTTGCTCCAAAAAAGCACACCAGCTCAGTGTTAGAATCCAGAAATTAAGGATATGGACGATCTTAAAGAAAAAAAAGTTTTTTTTTTTTAAAAAAAGAGGGATTCAGGGATACAAACAAATCAAAATACACACAAGCTAAAGAATACAAATCAGCCCAGGTATGACTACAACGATCAGATACATTAAAAGCCCATTCTAAACCAAAAAATTGTTAATTACAACAGAAAATGTAATTTCAACAACTTATTACCTACCTGTGTCTCAATAATTCCCTGCACCACGCACTCCATTCGTAATTCACTCTATTTCATGCCCAAATCTCCAAGTGTTTACTATTTAAAAAAAATATCATCAAATTATTGAATTTTTAGTGAATAAAATTTGTGACCACAGAAGATTAGATTAAGATTGCCTAAAGAACACATGAAATAGTATTATATGGCACTAGAAATCAGCTCGTTTTTAGCCGAGCAGCAGAGACATTGGATGAATTTAAAGTGCAATGAGAACAGAAATATGATGGAGAACCAGAGGCGTAGAGGAAGAAAGGGATGTTCAACCAAGCAAAACAAAGGGAAAGAACTTTACCTTTTTCCAATTTTCTTCTGTGCTCCTTTAAGATTTTCGCCTCCGTCCGGTCCCTGCCCTTTTTCAGCAGCTGTCTAGCCTTCATCTTTTTACCTATCCCGCCCTACCAATATAAACAAGGCCTATCTCCTCGGCCCGTTATCTTCATTGCCTCTTAGATTTGGGACTTCAATGGACTTTCACTTGGAGTGTTGGATATTAATCTTTGGAGCAATGGGCTTTGTGCGTCAATGGGCATATTGGTTGCTAAATGAATGGCCACCATTTCTTTTCGTTTTTTTACTTTCCGTGTCAAACTCAATTCGCGGATGTTGCATCGTATACTTAAATATATATAATTAAATATTAATATATATATATATATATAAAATTTAATATACGTATAAGTACATATAATTAAAACTAAATATATATATAGATTTGAGTCTATAAAATAATATGAACATAACTTCATGATATAATTTGTGTGAAATTCAGTTATTTTTGTTAGAAAAAATATAATTAATTATTAAATATATTAGATGTTATTTTTCTATATAAGACAGTATTCAATGCTTTCTCTTAAACTTTTAACTATTTTCTTCTTCAGTTGGGGTGGCTTATTTTGTTGCTATCATTGAGTATATTTGAGTCAGCAAGAAAATATACGATTGAACGAGAACAATATATATCCGTTAATATATATATATATATATATATATATAAAAAGAGAGAATTTGAATGAATTAATCATGAAAGCTTTTGCTTATTTATTTATTTCTAGTATTTTTCTTTTTGCTATCCATTTAAACTTTTGACCAATTCAGTTTTGTTTATTTTGTTATTGTAAGAGTATATATTGTTACTTATGTGGTCAGCTTTCTACAGCTTAAATTCCATTTAATGTGGCAACTTTGCAATCCATTATATATATATATATATGATGTAGTAAAATTCTTTTGAATTTTGTTATATATATGTTTATATAATAAGTCATATACTTTATATGTAATTTTCATCCATGTTGTAAGTATTGTCTCTTGCTCTCTCATTTAATACTATTGTCAATAACGTAATTATTTTCCAATCATTTAATACTATTGTCAATAACGTAATTATTTTCCAATTTTATCTTTGGAATTAGTTGTTCATACAAAGTTAATGCAATTCTCTGCTAAATCTGGATCCCAACCTTTGGCAAGTTTGTTCATTTGCATATTATAAAAACAACTTTGGCACATCTTACTAAATGCAATTAATAAACAATTTAAAAATATAATTTTTTTCTACTCTTTTCGCACACATCTTTAGGAATAAGGTTGCCCTTTAATACAAGACCTTTAATTTTATTTTATTTGTTCTAGCATTATCAATAATAAATTTCTTAGAGTTTCAAGCACCAAGTGGAAACTTGTGGTCTTCTTTGTCAAGTTCTAATTTGGTTAAAATAATACAAAGTAATGATTGTGATTTTGAATTTATCACAGTGGTAGTGGATAAAAAGGTATGTGTATAGTTTTGTCATTTATACATCAGTTTAATATGATTTTACAAGTTTTTTTTTTCTTTTTTAAAGTTATTATTCTAAAAGCTTCATCATATATTTTTAATAAAACTTAATAAAAAATCATTTAAATTTAAACATATTTACTTTAATTTAATATTCATTAATTTTTAAATTTATATATATGTATTGCAAACATTTCATTAATAATTTACTTTTATTCTTTTAAATATTCACTATTTGTTATTTTATTATTAAAAAGTAACTAAATAACACCTTTTTATATTTATGTTATTTATTTTATTTTTATTAAAAACATTTTGTTAGTAATCACAAATCAATAATTTACTAATATATTAAAATTTTAATTAAATATTTATTCAAAATAGAAATAGAAATATAACTAGCACAACACACAATTTTTCAACTAATTAGTCAAATAAGTTTAATGAAAACTTATTTAAAGCACATCAGAAAAAAAATTAAGATTTTATCTTTATCAAAATGGAAGGAGAAAATGATAAACCAATAAATAAATCATATGTCATGTAAGGTGATAATAAAAAATGATATACTTGTAAGCAATATAAATAATATTATAAAATGACAATTACATTACACAACATTTTTCTTAATATGTTAGTGTCAATATTCTTAATGTGTTGGTATTTTTATACCTCATCTGATTTTGACTAAAATAATCCTTTTCTTTTTTATTTTTTTTGGCTTATACTTATTTAAGTTTTTTTATAACATTTTTCTGATTTCAAACATAAAATTTCAATATTTTTTAAATTAATATTTGGCATATGCTTGTCTTTTGGGGAATATTGAATAACAATACCTCATTCTGATTTTGGCTAAAATCATCATTTTCTCTTTTTTTTTTTTTTTGGCCTATACTTATTTAAGTTATTTTTTACAACATTTTTATGATTTCAAACATAAAATTCCAATATTTTTTAATTAATATTTGGCATATGCTTGTCTTTTGGGGAATATTGAATAATTAGATTCCTGTATTAGAGTTATTTTCCATACAATCTCTTTAATGTTTTTTTTTTTTTGGCACCCTATCTGGATGGATCGCGGAAGTTTAGCAACATGAAGGTTATATATATATATATATATATGAAAAAGGAAGTCTTATAACGTTTGAGAACCATGATTTTGTTGCGGTGGCTGGGAGAGTCCATCATTTTATAAAGTTTTTGGATGTTTTTGAAAACTTTTCAAATAACCCTCAATTTTTTAAACCTACCAATTTGGTGGATTGATATTTATTCCAGCATCTGTAATGATTAAAGAGCATTATTTGCATAATAAAAAAATAATTTTATTAATAAAAATAAAAATATTTACATTTTCATTCTTTATATTTTTAATTTATTTTTTAGTAAGTATTAATAATTTCAATTTTGACTATTTGTTAGGTGTTGGAATTTTTTGTGTGGGCTAATATTAATTATTGATTTGTTTTAATTTTTATAAAACAGACTGAATAATATAATTTATTGATTAGTGGGTAAGCCCAATTAAATTGTGATCAAATGAATTACGGGTTTATGACACCTTTAGTGGACTGATATGAAAGACGGTTTGTGTAGGTCTAATTTAATATGGACCTGTGATTGGTAGGTCTGTTAAATTTATTATAAATAGACTAAGTCTTCTTTTCTGCCTTCTAATCTTAACCCTAGTTGCTACACTTATTAGTAGCTATATTGAGAGAAGGTCAAGGAGAGTAAGACTTAACTCTTGATTTCATCCTTCTGATCTATTATCTTAGTGTTTAATTTCAACAATTGTAACTACGGCTCAAAATAATCTTGGATCTAATGTGCAAACATGTATGAAATTCGTTTCTCTTTAACTATTGATTGATGTTCTAAATTTATGTACTAAATCCTAAATAAATTTTACATGTGGTATCAGAGTCTAGATTTGTACATGATTTAGAACCCTAAATATTTTATATTGATAATTAAATTATGAGTTTATTTACTTATTTTATCCAAATAAGAGATTAATTAATAAAAAAATGAATTAATAAAAAAAAGGGCATGGGC
This sequence comes from Omphalea diandra, assembly GCA_949677035.1. NCBI lineage: Eukaryota > Viridiplantae > Streptophyta > Magnoliopsida > Malpighiales > Euphorbiaceae > Omphalea > Omphalea diandra. The sequence continues at coordinate 4,335 of CATIWR010050148.1, read as the reverse complement.
TTTGGTGTCACTTTGTTTCTGCAACAATGAGTACCAAAAGCAATGATCGAGAGATTGCTAATCAATGCTGCAAACAAATAAACAAGTCGATAATCAAATATAATCCTTGTTGACTACGGTGCTAGAGTCACAATTAAACAAAATTATGATTCCCCTCTAAAAATTTTAACTTGCCTAATCACCGTACGTTCTCCTTATAATAAATACTTGGGTGGTGGCCACGTAGTTATATGTATATCTGGGTGAGAATTGGTAAAAGGTTACCATTGAAACTATGGAAACGTTCAAAGAAAGCCATGGTTCCATTTTATATATATATAGTTAATGACCAGTTTATAATTTAATGATGTTGGATTTGTAATAAAATAAATAAATAAATAATAAATATTTGATTTCTATATATATGTGATAATAATCATGTATTTAAAATTAATGTATATTGTGTTTGATACCTTATATTGTTTTGATGTATATATTTGCGTTTGATATATATTTTAATTGGGCTCTTATTAATCTCTAATTAAAAATAATTTTATGGGTTGATATGGGTGTTATCACCAAAGTGAAACATCCATTGAAATTTGTAGAGTTATTTTCAATTTTTGCTAAGAGATAATTATGAATTAATGTATATAATAATCTGCCCAAAGAGGGTTATTAGATGCATTGATTTTAGGAGTGGTGTTGGAATGAAGTTATTTATGCTTAGAGTTGCATTAGTCTAGAGAATCTGTCTGCCAAAAAGAGATAGATTTCTCAAAAACTGGTGTAATCTCGATTGTGTGCTTCATAATTAGAAATTCTATTGCATGTGCATGTTCTGCCCAAAGGAGAATATGTAGTGTTGCCAGAATTTTCTAGATTGTGTAAATTATAACTTTAATTTTGTACATAGCCTAATTTTAATGCATGCTTTTGTTATGACGCAAATAGTCTCCTTTAGTCTCAACAATAGTATTGCGACTATTGATGTAACATCCTCAACCCAAATCATATGTATTTTTATTATGTTATATTTGAATATATGCTTTGGATAAATAATTTTTTTAGACATGTGAATTAGAGAATTTGAGAAACACAACGATGACATTTGCACCCTTACATTTGGGACACTTGAACATATATGTAATGTTTGCGTAGTTGCATGGAAAATTATTTTATGTTGTGTGTATGTTATATTATCATAAAAAATGGTGTTTATCATAAATAATGGTGTTTTAGAGCTTAATTAAAAGTATAAGTAGCATCTAGGAAGTAGGAGATGGATGAAGATGTTTAAGGAGTGAAGAAGAGGGACTAAAAGAGGAAAAGTGAACTTCTAACCAATGGAAATGAAATACCATGATTTTATATTATTATAATAAGTTAACCAATCACACATATAGTATCATTAACTATTTACTTACCTCCTCATTCAAGTTTATTTAGCCGTGGATGGTCCCGACTTATTCTCACTATTATCCTCAATGCCTCGAGGATCTATTTCAATACACCAAATCAATTCATGATGATAAAGTAAGATTTTCATCTTGTTATGCAACTATGGCATGATTCATGCAAGGGGACCTAGTATTTATGCACATTTTCCTTATATGGCAGCCTAAGCTTGCTATACTCTCACAGCAATAACTCAAGAAATACTCATCCAAATTACTTGATTCTTTTTTTAAAATAAATTGGACACATAATGATACAACATATTCAAATTTCAAGTCAATATCAAACATATAAAAAATGTGGTGAATTTTTGAATTTTGCCTTGTTGCAATGTCATCTAAGTCTGAGTAGGTCTTACATTCTTCGGTGTATCTCAAATTGTACCAATCCAGTTGTAATAATAATCTACCACCCATTACAAAACATATAAAGGAACATTTTTTATGTTTTACTTATTGTCTAATTCAGTCTATAAAGTCACCAAAACAAAGGACAAAATCTCAGGGTGAGCAGGTTTGTAACATGTTGATAAATAGTCATGATGAAGGGACAATATCTCAACAACCATGTTGGATTTGGCAACAATATTTCACAGGTATGTAGATCAGACATAAATACACAACTTTCAAGTTTGGACCATTATCAAATTCTGAATTTATGGCCATCAAATTCTTGAAAAATAATAGTTATCACTTCAACATTGGCATGGCATCATATGAAGCTTTATATGGCAGGAAATGTAAAAGTTCAATTTATTGGGATGTTGAAAGCATGAGACAGTTAAAAGGTCCCGAGATGGTACAAGATACAATGGCCAAAATCCAAGTAGTTAGAAGATGTTTGCAAGCTGCTCAAGAAAGGCAAAAAGGGTATGTTGATAAACATAAATGAGAAATGGAATATCAAGTTGGAGATAAAGTATTTTTGAAAGTTTCACCACGGAAAGACATTATTTGGTTTGGTTAATAGGGAAAGTTGAGTCCAAGGTACATTGAGCCATATGAGATCATAGAGAGAATTGGGCCTTTGGCATATCGATTGGCATTACCAGTAGAATTATCTCAGATACACAATGTGTTCCACGTTTTTATGCTTCAAAGGTATCAATTTGATCCTAGCCATGTATTATCAGAGCCAGAGATTGAATTGTCTGATGAGATGACTTATCATGAACAACCAATTGAAATTCTTGATCAACAACTAAAATAGTTAAGGAATCGAGTGATAACCATGGTTAAATTGAGATAGAGTCATCACTCACCTAAGGAGGCCACTTGTGAAGTAGAGGAAAATATGAGACGACAATATCCCTATCTATTCTAAAGTTATAGTAAGTAAAATTTCGAGGACGAAATTTCTATAAGTGGGGGTGAATTATAGCATCCTCAACCCAAATCATATGTATTTTTATTATGTTATATTTGAATATATGTTTTGGATAAATAATTTTTTTAGACATGTGAATTGGAGAATTTGAGAAACACAACGATGACACTAGCACCCTTACATTTGGGGCACTTGAACATATATGTAATATTTGCATAGTTGCATGAAAAATTATCTTATGTTGTGTGTATATTATAGTATCATAAATTATGGTGTTTTAGAGCTTAATTAAAAGTATAAGGAGCATTTAGGGAGTAGGAGATGGATGAAGATGCTTAAGGAGTGAAGAAGAGGGACTAAAAGAGGAAAAGTGAACTTTTAACCAATGGAAATGAAATACCATGATTTTATATTATTGTAATAAGTTTACATATGACATTTAGGGTTAGATTATTGAGGAAAAATCATGAGTTATACCAGAAGAAAGAGAGAGCTAAAGAAGAAAGAAAGAAAGGAAGAAGAAGAAGAAGAAGAAGAAGAAGAAGAAGGAGAGGGAGAAGAGTGAGCTGCCTAGGGAAAAAGTCCTAAGGTTTTCTAATTTTGGGATAATAGGTAAGTTAATTTATCTTCTTCTTAATTGAAATTAACCTCTCATGACATGTTTATCATGCATGGTTAGTGAGAATTATCAAGTAATTGAGGTAGAGCTCTTGGATAGAAGTTGTAGTCTAAGAGAACAAGAGCTGATTCTGTTAGTTTTGCTGTTAGAGCAGAATTTTGCACCCATGATTTCATAACCCTGGAAGAGGAATTAGGAAAAGTTCAAAATATGAAAGTTGTAGCTTCATGTCTCATATAAATGTGTATGAAACAGTTTTATTTGATTTTATGTGTGTAAGGAGATATGACTCCTTCAGTAGGGTTGGGTCACATATAAACCAAGATGATCTCAGTCTTCTATTTTCTTATATTTTGATGTCTTTATATTCTGATTTTGACAAAGTGCAAAACATGAAACTTGTAGCTTTATATTCCCTCTAAATACATGTAAATAAGTTTTGATTGATTTGCTATGTAGAAAGAGATATGGCTCATTGATTAGGACTGACCCTGTACCAGATGAAACCTCACATTTCTAGTTTATATATGACATTTAGGGTTAGATTATTGAGGAAAAACTGTGATTTATACTAGAAGAAATAGAGAGCTAAAGATGAAAGAAAGAAAGGAAGAAGAAGAAGAAGAAGAAGAATGAGAGGGAGAAGAGTGAGTTGCCTGGGGAAAGAGTTCTAAGGTTTTCAAATTCTGGGATAACAGGTAATGGGATAATAGGTAAGTTAATTTATCTTCTTCTGAACTAAAATTAACCTCTCATGACATGTTAATCATGCATGGTTAGTGAGAATTATGGAGTAATTAAGGTAGAGCTCTTGGATGGAAGTTGTAATCCAAGAGAACAAGAGTTGATTCTATTGGTTTTTACTGTTAGACCATAATTTTGTACCCACGATTTCATAACTTTAGAAGAGGAATTAGGGAAAGTTCAAAATAAGAAAGTTGTAGCTTTATGTC
>CATIWR010050143.1:0-13163 GCA_949677035.1 Omphalea diandra | reverse complement strand
TGGTGTCTGGAATATATCCATGGCTGGTGGAACATGTCTAGGTCTTGTTGCTAGAACTGTTGGGGATGCGGTTGTGCCTCTTGTAATGCCTTTTGTGGAGGCTAACATAATGAAGCCAGATTGGCATTGTCGTGAGGCAGCCACGTATGCATTTGGATCAATTCTTGAAGGCCCAGGTATTGATAAGCTTGCCCCACTGGTTAATGCAGGCCTGGATTTTCTGCTTAATGCAATGAAGGATGGAAATAACCATGTGAAGGACACAACTGCATGGACTCTTAGTCGTGTATTTGAATTGTTGCACTGTCCAGCTAATGGATTTTCTGTAATTTCTCCTGAGATCCTCCACCGAATTGTGGCAGTTTTACTGGAGAGTATTAATGATGCTCCACATGTAGCTGAGAAGGTTTGTGGGGCAATCTATTACCTTGCCCAGGGATATGAGGATGCAGGAACAAGCTCATCGCTTCTCACTCCATGCCTTCCTGGTATCATCTCTCAGCTTTTAAAAACTGCTGAGCGTACAGATGGCGGTGACTCAAAGCTCAGGTCTTCTGCATATGAAACATTGAATGAGGTTATCAGGTCTTCCAATATTGTGGAAACATCTCAGATCATTAGCGAGTTGCTCCCAGTCATCATGAACAAGTTGGGCCAGACTCTAGATCTCCAGGTTGTATCTTCAGAGGACAGGGAAAAACAAGGAGACTTGCAGGCTTCACTCTGTGGTGTTCTCCAAGTCATTATCCAGAAGCTTAGCAGTACTGATGAGACCAAGCCCATTATACTCCAGGCTGCAGATCCAATTATGATTCTGTTCCTCAGAGTGTTGGCTTGCCGAAGTTCCACTGTCCATGAGGAAGCGATGCTGGCAATTGGTGCCTTGGCTTATGCCTCTGGGCCAGAGTTTGGCAAGTATATGCCTGAGTTATATAAGTATCTGGAGATGGGATTGCAGAATTTTGAGGAGTACCAGGTTTGTGCCATCACGATTGGGGTGCTTGGTGACATTTGCCGTGCAATGGATGACAAGATCTTACCATACTGTGATGGGATCATGACTCACCTTATCCGCAATTTACAAAGTGTGGAACTCCACCGGTCTGTGAAGCCTCCCATATTCTCCTGTTTTGGGGACATTGCTCTTGCGATAGGGGAGCAATTCTCAAAGTACATTGAGTCTGCAATTACCATGATGCAGAGTGCTGCTCATTTATGTGCCCAGATGGATACCAGTGATGAGGAATTAATGGAGTACGGTAACCATCTCAGACGGAGTATCTTTGAAGCTTATTCTGGTATTCTTCAGGGATTCAAAAATTCCAAGCCAGATGTCATGCTGCCACATGCTGGACATCTTCTGCAGTTTATAGAATTGGTTTTCAGAGACAGTCAAAGGTACCTTTTCGAATGGCCACTCCCTTTTTCCCATACACTGACAGATACTATGGTAAATCATTTGTTCTTTTCCTTTCTAATGTTTTTTTCCCATGTTTTTCAGGGATGAGAGCGTGACAAAAGCTGCAGTTGCAGTGATGGGAGATCTAGCGGATGCACTTGGTTCCAACACAAAGATTTTGTTTAAAGACAAAACATTCTATGCCGATTTTCTTGGTGAGTGTCTTCAATCTGATGATGAACAGTTGAAGGAGACTGCAAATTGGACCCAGGTGATGATTGCACGTGTTATGGTTTCATGAGATGTAACTACCAGTAAAAATACTTTGTTTATGTCTCTCCTTAGTTTAAATTGGACACTTCCTTTTTTCTCTTCTCCTTTTTAGTCTCTGGTGAAAAGTGTCAAAGGCTGAAAAAGAAAATGAGTCACGCATCCCAGTGTCTTTTGTATTGAAGATGTGAATGTTCATGATTTTCTCTTTAGACCACTCTCTGGGGGATGGGAGAGTATCACTGTTCAGTGCATTATGGAACTGTGCCACTAATCGGTGGTTCATTAGGTCATTTTATTTATGTATTCCTTTTTCCGTCCGCAGATTTGAAGTTATTTGCTACATGGATCGATTTCTGTGCTTTTCTGGTATATGTTCTTCGTGTGTATTTTTTTTTAATGTGTTGCGTGCATGGTTCGTTACCCTCAATGAAAAGTACGAATATGCTTAGCAACAAATGATTGTCCGAAACACCTTTGAGACCTAAGAGACCATTCCGTTGAGAGAAAGGGCTTTTTTATTTGGTTCTGTAGATAATGCAAGTAATCAACAGAACGCAAACTTGTTTTCTCGTTTTCCTTACCAAATTACTCAAGATATTTGGCTTTCTGATATTTGAGAAGAAAGATTGTTTTTTTCTTGAAGAATAAACAAAAATTAACTTAAGAAAAAATTTTTCAATTATTAAAGAAAAATGAAAAGCGAAAACAACAGCGTTCGTGATTTGTTTGTGTAATATGCACTCAGATGAGGTTGGCATTATCGTGGATGGCTAATTTTGAGGCAAAAGGCGGTACGAGTCTCTTCAGGTTTTGTCAGAAGCTATTAATTAGATTGATAATATAATTAAGTTATTTTTATAGATAATTTTTAAAATTTAAAAATGTGTAGTTTTTAATAAAAAAAAATTAAATTTTTACAATAGAAATGTTAAATATGATAGGTTTTATTTGATTTAAATTTCAAAATTAGAATTGAAATTGATAAGAGAATTGAGCGAAATAAGAAAAAAATGATTATTTTTCTAAGTATTTAGTTTCTTGAGAGAATTAAAATTGATTCTTTTATTTATTTTTTTATTATTAAAATTAATAACTAAATATAAGATTTTTATATGGTTAAAATATATAATATATTACAGTTAGAAATGAACTTGTCATATTATTTTTATTTTTAATTAGAGTTTTAATAAAATTATAATTTTCTTATTATTACATTATCTTTTAATTTTAATTTTCTATTATTTTAATATTTAATTTAATAAATTATTCTATACATTTAATTTTGATATTATAAATGTGATAGATCAAATATTTTTTATGTTAAACAAATTACATATTGTTGACTCGATTTCTCTAACAAGGAGAATTTCATTTTTTTAGGAGGAGATTCATTTGGGAGAATATCAATATGGTTCAGTGAACTTTTAGCCGAATCAAATATAAAGACTAAAAATTATACATTTTGATTTTGATTCCAATTTTTTTTTTTCTTTTTGGGCTACTCAAACTGCCCATAAGCAATCGCATATATAATCCAATGAGAAAAGTTGAATTATCCATTGAGAATAATATCCTGAGCTGAAACATTAAGTAGCATTTGATAATAAAATTGCAGGCCATCAAAATTTCAAAGAAAACTGGAATGATGCATATATCGAAACTTCGTGCATCAATAGTTTCGGTAATTGTATCTATTGACCAAAAAAATGTGTATAACATATTTGATTTATTAGTTTGAAAAAACGCGTAAATATATTTGATTTATTTGTTTATTATTAAAAATTTAGAATTCAACAATTTACAATTGTTATAATTTATTAAACGTTGTTTTATTTTCAACGTTATGGTAAAAATAGCTCTGATTCAATTATTAAATTTTAGAAATGGAATTGGATAATTTTGGATTGTGAATAAATTTAAATTACCGATGAGATAAAAGTGAAATATTCTTTTAATAATATTTGAGTTTTGAGTCAAATCATAGATAATTTTTTTTAGTCATATATAATTTTGACTTATTTTTAAATGAATAACATATTATTTTCATCTTTAAAGAAATTTAAAATATATTTTTTATAATTTAAATTAGATCATTTGAGTCAAATTTGAATCAAATCCCAACACATCATATTTGGATAGAACAATAGATCAAATTATAGTAACGTTAAACTTGATTCTAAATACTCTTCGATTAATTTAAATTTTTTGTGACTTTAGATGGGATTAACTAATCTTTTATGAGGTATAATTTTAATCAAAATTTTGAGTTAGGTAAAAAATTATCATTTCAGTTCTATTTATTATTTGCTCTAAAATTAAGTTGAGTTAAACGTAGCCACGATCAAATGCGACTTGTAAGTACTATCCAAATCAAATAAAAATAAAAAAATTTAACAAGTAGAGGATTAAATAAAAATTTAGGGTACACAAAAAAGATTCCTACTAAAATTTTGATCAAATTGTATTCATAACTTTTATTTGGAGTATAGAAAACTTTTATTTGATTGCATTTTTATTTCAATGTTTTGGCATCTCCTTCTGCAACAGTTGATCTCCAAAAATTGTAGAGGTTAATGAAGGTGTTTGGACTAAGCAATTACACCAAGAATTGATGCAAGCACACTTATTAGATTTACAAATCTCTGGTGAACATACAGGATTATTTGCACAATCTTGTACTGTCCTGCATGCAGTAGAAGGAGCTATTCCATATCTTGCTTTTACCTCCACCTGCAAAACTAAAACCCAAATATTTATCTTTTATCATTTACTCAGTCGTGGATTTAGAAATTTTTTGAAGTGGTGTTTATATAATATATAGTAAAATATTATCATTAATTGCCGAGTAATAATTAAAAATTCTAAGTAATTGATATTAGATAATTAACATTAATTATTTTTAAATATAAAAAAATTACATATCTAAATTCAAAACTAAAGTTTAAGAAAAATAATTTTGATAAGTATTAAATTGGAAAAGTAATAAAGAATCAAAGAAAAAGAATAAAGAAAGGAAAATTGAAGATACGTATAAAGACTCACAAGTCCCAATCAATAGGAAAATAGCCAAGAAAACCAACTTGAGTTGAGCATTGCATGCACCCATCTTCCCAAAGATGCTATGATGATCGAAAAGAATATTGAGATTCTATATATTAGTTATATTATTTGCTTCTTCTGCCTTATATATATATACACACACACGCTTTTTTATTTGGAAATGTTATATATATGAGATCCGATTCATTAAGAAAATGTGTTATTATCATATATGAGCAGATTTTTTTTTCTTAATGGACATATTGAAACAGATTTGATAGAGTTAGTAGAGTAAATGACATGAAATAAATCTAAAAACTTTTTGAATTTTAGCCCAATTTATTTTTCCAATTATCAATAGGGTCTATCTATGTACTTTAAAAATTTATAATAACAATTTTTTTAATGAGGCCAAATAGATGCAAAATATATTAATTGACAAGGATATCTTAATGGTAAAGGCTCAATTTGGTCCTCTTATGACTGTTGCATGCCCAATCAAATCCATTATTAAATTTGGTACTTAATTTAACATGATACTATTATTCTCAGTTTTAGTATATCCATTTGAAAAGAATTATTTCCAAATGTTAAAGTCAAAATTATATTAATATTCATATAATTTAAAGAATTTAGAAAAATAAAATAAAAAAGACAAATTTATATTGATAACTAAGCTAAACAAATGGGCTTCACTAGTACATGTGTTATAGGAGATGAGTTTCTTTGCCTTATAAGTTAATAAATAGTTAAATTCTATTATTTTTTTTTATAATAGTAGAAGATATTTTTATTTATAAATAGTCATACATCATTTGCACAAAAAAATAATTTTATAGTTTTGAGCGTAACTATAAAATTGATCATCAACACTATTAATAACTGTATATTAACTCAGTTTCAAAATTATAGTTTTATTTTTATCGTGAATCTTCTTCGATAATTCTGTATCTTTATCAATTATGGAGATCCTCATCAAGTATGATGCTATACCGTGATATGAAATGAAATTTATATAATACGTCAGAACATATTTAAGAAATAATAGACAATAATATATTATCATATATTACTATACAATTCATCTCAAACTACTACAACTCTAAAAAAAAAGAGATAAAAATTTCTTAACAAGAGAGATAAAATAACAAATTTAAAATAAAAGAACTCAAAAGAAAGACAAAACAAAATAAAACCAATAAATGGTACAAAATAACCCATTTTATTAAAAAAAATAAAAACGAGAAGAGTTATTTTTAGAGAAAAAAAGAGACTGTTAGGGTTTAACCATTAAATTCTTTCCTTAAGAAGTGAAGAAAAATTCATTCCTAATCAAGTTAGGATAAGAAAAAGTCCTATCTAATATTCCTATAAATAAAGTCTTACAGATCTGTCCTAAATTCATTAACTATTCATTACTTTTCTATAACAAAGTGTTTATATTATAGATTTAAACATTAGAGTTAAAATTTAAAACAAACTTAGATTTTTCTCTAATTTAGTTTTCGAATGTCCTAATTACCAAATTGAAACTAAAACCTATCATTAGTGTAGTGAATATGCACATATTTTATAGCACAAGTTTATTAGCCATTGATCTTAATTTTCACTTTCATCCTTATGAAGGAGATGATATGCTTCCACTTTAAAGGATGATAATGTGAAAGATTCTTACTAATAAAACAATTTCAAGTAAAATTTTTTTATATATATTTAGATTGGATAAGTAGAAATTGACTCAACATATTACAGATCTTAAAAACATTAAAAAAATAAATGATTCAAGTAAATAAATCAAAGTAAGTACATTTTTCTTTTTAAAAAAAAAAAGTTATAGAGGGCATTAAATTGGAGAATTTGAAAAGATTAAAGCTTTATGACAATAATAAATGGAAGAAATTCTAACTTGAAACCCAGTCACACCTTTAAAAAGAGTGAGATATGTCAGATGACAAATGAATTGAATAGAGAATAATAATTTTTGGATTGGATTTATTTTTGAATTACATTTTTTAAGAAAAGTTAGTGTCGAGTTACTATAAGTTGCGAGTGGATTGAGTTGAATTATCGAGTCATATTATAAAAGAAATTTAGATTATTTCTAGGTTTTGCAATGAGTTAGAAAAGATTATTTATACTTTTGATTTTAAATAAAAAATATATATTAATTCTGAATAAATTTTAAATATTTTGAATAATTTAAATTAGATAAATTCATATCAATTTAATCAAGTCAATTTAAATTGACTTGAATTAATTTAATATTTTGAAATTGAATTGAGTTAATTTAATATTTTGTGTTATTTTATTATTTAATTAGTTGATTAAAATTGAGTTAATTTAATTTTTTTAATTATTTTATTTACTTAATAATCAATTTAATAAATTAATAGTTAATCATTTAATAAAGATAATATTAAAGTTGTTTACAATTTATTATTACAATGATCTCGTGCAACACACGAGTTTATAATTAGTATATATTATTAATTTCATTCTCAAAATTAGTTTTAAACAGTTATTTGTTATTAGTTAAATAACTGCATAAAACATAGTTACGTGTTATTATTTTATATAATATTATAAAAAATATCATATAAAAAAATTTTAAATAAAAACTTATAAAAATTAATTACTATATAAAAAATTTTAAATAGAAAATTTTAAAAATCCAAATAGTAAAATTTTGAACTAATAGCTAATATCATCTAATAAAAAAATTTTGAACAAAAAATTAAAAAATCTAAAAAAATAAATATTCTAACTAACTTCTAAATAGTAAATTAGAAAAATTTTAAAAAGTAAAAATTTTAAACATGTAAGATTAAAATTAAGTCCATTGATTGTTAAAAATTTTGAGTAAATAAGGGGTAATGGCAGTATAATAAATTATAAAAAATTTCTTCATTCAAAATTAATAAAATTTCTCTAAGCATTATATTACTTGGGATTAATGGTATAAATCAATTCAAAATTCTTTTTTTTGAAGAAATCAATAAAAAATTATTTATTATAATTATCTCACAAATGTATATATAATTTATAATCATCTATTAATTTTTTAATTATAAAATAGTTAATATTATTTATTTAATCAATGATTATAAAATATTTAACTATTATATTTTTAATTATAAAATAGTTAAAATTATTCATTTAATCAATTATTAAATTACTTCACTTAAATTTAATAAATTTTATCTTGAAATTGTGCCTTATAAGATTGAAAATATAAATTAATAGATAATCTTTATTAAAAATCTCCATACATAATTATAAATTTTAAAAATTTTATTTTATTATTTTATAATAATTTTTAATACAATAATGATTAATCATTCAATTAACTAATTATTCAATAAAAATCAATATTAAATTTACTTAAAATTTTATAATCATCTTGCAATGCATGAGTCTATTACTAGATAAATATAATATAGTCATATATTATTATTTTACATAACAAAAATCTGCCACGTCAATTGAAAATTATACATGATATCAGGTCACGTGCAAACCTGAGCATATATAAAACTCCCTCCTATTAAGGCAAAAATAATATTTTGCAATTCCTTTTTCTCTAAATCATTGTGAGGGCACTGATTGAAAACTAAACTTGTATAGGAGTATCATTCGGTTTCCAATCTTGCATGTCATACCTTTTGAGCACCTTTTTGATATAACTCTTTTATGATAATCTAAGAATACCCTAAGAGTGATATTTTTATGCTTAATACAAAAGTGGCATATCTAAGATCTTTCATCTCAAAATTTTTAGTTAGAAATCATCAATCAAATTCATCTCAAAATCAAGATTTCATCGACATATAATACAAAAAAATATGTTTGTTCCTACAAAACTTATGGTATGTACAATCATCAATCAAATTCATCTCAAAATCAAATGAGATAATCACTTGAGGAAAACTTTAAATACTATTGTCAAGATGTTTGCTTGAGCCTATAGATGGATTTCTTAAGTTTACGAACTATATTCTTTAGGTCTCCTGACACAAAGTTTTTTTGCTACACCATATAAATCGTCTCATCAATGTTGCCATTGAGAAATGTTGTCTTTGCATCCATCTGATGCAACTCAAAACTAAAATGTGCCACCAATGCCACAATAATTTTGAAAGAGTCTTTCAAATAAACTAAAGAGAAAATAGCTTTATAGCCGATTCCTTCTTTTTGTGTAAACCCATTTGTAATCAGGCAAGCCTTGTACCTCTCCATGTTGCCTCTCAAATCCCTCTTGGTCTCATATATTCTTTTACAAGTAATGGATTTCACTCTTTTTAGCAATGGGTCAAGGTCTTACACATTGTTTTCCTTCATGGACTTTATCTCTTCATTCATGGCATCAATTCATTTTTAGAGTTAAAACTTTCCATGGCTTAATGAAAGTTGATCGAATCATCTTCCATCATTCCTTTGTCTACCTCATATTGTTAAAGAAATGCAATGTTATCATATGACGCATCATTATTGGATTAAGTTTTTTCTTCTAGAATAATTTCTTGAATGTTATGTTTTCTGATATTTTCTTTATTTGTTGTGTCCTTTATTGGTTTAGATGGAGATGAGACAATCCAAGAAAGGGGAGGATGAATTGGGTTGTAAATAATAACACAAATAAACTAACTTAATGAAAGCAATAAACACAAATCAACACAAAGTTTTATAGTGGTTTGGCAATGTGTCTACTCCACTCCTTAAGCTTTCTCTTAGGCCATTTATATTCTTTTTCCTAGCTCAAGAAAAACCTTTCCTTTTTTCTTGGCTAAGGAAGAACTTTCCCTTTTTCAGGCTCAAAAACAACCTTTACAATTACTCTCTTTTAACAAGGAACAAAAGAGCCAACTTAACCCTTGGTATTTTCTAAGGAACAATACCAACATTTTATCCACTAGTAAAGATAGATTCAAGTAGTGTGAATGCCTCTCAAAATTAGACAACAATTACACTTTTAGTGTTCAAGAAAATCTACTCTTAAATTGTTATAAAAACTATCCTTGCACTACACAAAACAAAGCAACACTAAAAGGTTTGCATAAAAAGCTTGCGAGATATTCTTTACTTGATTACAAATGTTCTTCAAAGTTTCATCCATTCTTTTGATCTTCAAAAATGTTCCTTATATAGCGGAACTCCAAAATTAGTCATTAGAATAGTTGATGTTCAATTTGATAGTTTTTCTACAAAATTAGCCGTTAGAGGTGACAACGCTTATTGATTCTCAGTAATGCCCATTGATCTTGTAATGGATACTTCCAATGCCCGTTGTTAGTTTCTTAATGCCAGTTGGAGGTTTGCTTAAAGCCCGTTAGATATTTGTCAACCTCCGTTGGAGTATGATTAATGCTTGTGGGAGAATGATCAACCCCCGTTATTGATTTTCCAGAAAGTATGAGTTTTGTGCTCTATTTTTCAAAATATGCATAAATATTTCAACGAATATTGGAGAATTTGCAACGCTCATTGGCAACACCTTCAATGCTTATTGAGCTTTGAGTATGCCTCGTTAGAGGTCCAGAGATTATAACTCAAACTAGAACACTTTTTCAATGCATGTTGCAAAACCACAACACCTGTGGTGAGGTCCAAAGTGCGTAACTATGTTTAAGCATTTATCCAACCCTTGTTGAGATATTTCAATCTTGATAAAGGACCAAAAGCAGCTAATTTTGAATCATGAAACAAACTAATTTTCCTATTCCCGAATGAATAAGAATAACTTGATTTGTTTAAAATAGAAATAGAAATTAAAATTTGTCTAAAAGATGATATAATAAATGTCTCGTCAAAATCCAAATAAATCCAATGTTTAGTAATAATGTTAGTTTTTCTACTACTTGAACTTGGATCATCTTGTCATCACCCACATAGATGTATCTTTCACCATTACTTAGCTTTTGGCAATTTACATAACCCTGCATTGACACACTAATGCTGGTTGTTGCACCATAATCTATCCACCATATGTGCTTAAGAACCACAACAATATCAACCTTATAACAAACCAAATTAAAAAGAATGTCTTTTAGCACTCCATGTGTGATAATTAGTACATTGCTTCTTCTTATGCCCTTGCAAAAGAACCAACTAGTACCTTCCAGTTTATCTAGTTTCTTTGGTTATTTCTTTTGAGCTTTTATATTTGTAGCTTTCTTATCCTTTTTCCTTTTCTTTCCCTTATCTTTGTCTTTAAATATTGAGGTCAAGTGAGCAATTTATATCTAATCTTGCTTGAGCCTTTCTTCTTCCTGAGCATAGTGTTAGATGAGCTCATTTAAAAACCAAGTGTCTTTCTGACAATTATTGCTTATCTTGAATTGGCTACACTGTGTTGGAAGTAATATTAAGATCATACGTACTAGCAAGTCCTTAGAGAGTTCTAGCTTAAGTGCTTTTAACTTTGAAACAAGATGAGATATCTCTATAATGTATTCTCTAATATTGCCTTTACCCTCATACCTCATTGAAATTATGCTTGTTAAGAGCATTCTCATTTTAGCCTTTTCATTCTTGATAATCTCTTTTCAATGTTTGCAAGGATATCCTTAACCATTTTTATCTTTTTAGATATTATGCCTTTGAATGCTTCTAGAATGACCTTCTTCATTAACCTCACACGCATTTGATTTGACCTCTCCCATTTTTCTACATCTCTCTTTCAATCACTAGCACTATTATCCATAATGGGGGACCAAACCTTGGCACTAGGTCAAGATCCATAACTTTGAGAACTACCAAAAGATTCTCTTTCCATGATTTGATGTTATTGCCATTTAGCATAGGAATGGATTTGATGTTGGCAACCATATTAGTAAGAATATTCAATGTTGAATAGAGAACAATAAACAAAACAAACTCATATGAGTCTCAAAATAATATAAATTTAAACAAGGTAGGCCTCATCTCAAGATATCAATATTCCATATTTAGACAAAAATATTAATTTCTAAGTGATATCTTGATATAATAATCAAACATTGATAATAAGAACATATCAAACAATAAATCTTCCTTTTGGCCAATGTATTATTCACATGTATCACACATGCGCAAGCAATTCTATTGAACATTAACCTTTCATTAGACCATTACATGCATACAATTGCTTATAGTTTGAAATATAATTAATTTTCATAAGAGAGGTCACTTTGACATATTATTTCAATTAATTCATTTCAAAATATATATACAAAAATTACCAATATTTTAAATTTGAAATTACACCAAAATTGATAATCAAAGTAAATGGTCAAAGTTAATTGAAAGTCAACAGCGAATGGTCATAATCAGCGTCAATGGACCACAAAAATAGGTCAAGTTAGCTGGTAAGTTTAGGGTTAACTTAATCCACCCTATACCTTATAAGGAAATTTAATCATTTTAGGTTTTTAATATGTCGTGGGCTTTAATATACAGTAATTGTCTTTCGAAAGCATTAAAAATATTAATAATTATAATTTATAAACTCTTAATTTTGAAAAAACATAGTTCAATATATGCCGCCATCATTATTCTTCAAATCAATTTTTCAACAAGTCTAAAAGATATAAAATAAGATTAAATAAAGTAAACCAAAAAAAAAAAAACTTACACACCGCCATTTATTTTTTTTGCCATGAGTCTTAGTAACTGTTTTTTTTTTCATTTAATCATTAGCCAATTCAATTAATAGGAAATTGTATCAATAGTGAATCCAAAACATTGTTGATAACTAACAACACCAAACTTGAATCCGATCATACAAATGTTTATATATTCAAAATTATTTGCAAATTTGACTAATACCTAAACCAAAATTGATAAATTCAAGAACACTAAAATACTAATAGATTTAAATTAAATTAAATTCTCAAGGATCAACATAAAGAATGACTCTGATACCACTTGTTAGGTTAAATTGCTTTGGCAAAAACCATCACACATAAACCTAAAATCAATCATATTGCATTACTCAAAATAATAAATTAATATGCAAAATCATACATAAATCCATTATTGTTGATTGCTCTCTAGAGTAATGTGATTTGCCTTCAAAATATATATATATATATATATATATATATATTGCAGAGAGTCTTTTAGTTTTCTCTATGTTTTTTAACGGATGATGGGATGCCAGTTTAGAATAAAACTTACATGTGACCTGAAGACCATAATCACTATATACATGTGAATAATAAGTTGTAAGTACTATCTAAATCAAATAAAAATACAAAAATTTAGCAAGTAGAGGATTAAATAAAAATTTAGGGTACTCAAGAAAGATTCCTACTAAAATTTTGATCAAATTGTATTCATAACTTTTATTTGGAGTATAGAAAACTTTTATTTGATTACATCTTTTATTTCAATGTTTTGGCATCTCCTTCTGCAACAGTTGATCTCCAAAAATTGTAGAGGTTAATGAAGGTGTTTGGACTAAGCAATTACACCA
>CATIWR010050141.1:0-11155 GCA_949677035.1 Omphalea diandra | reverse complement strand
AAGAATTATGAAGTATTTGAGGTAGAACTTTTAGATGGAAGTTGAAATTCAAAAGAACAAGAGCTGATTGTGTTGATTTTGTTGTTAGAACAGAATTTTGTACCCATAATTTCATAACCTTAGAAGAGAAATTAGAGTAAGTGAAAAATACAAAAATTGTAGCTTTATGCCTCATCTAAATGCATCAAAAACAATTTTGCTTGATTTGGTGTGTGTGAGGAGTTATGGCTCCTTCATTAGGGTTGGTTCACAACCAACTGAAATCACCTTAGTCTTTCTATTTTCTTATATTTTGATGGCCTTTGGTTCTGATTTTGACAAAGTGTAAAACATGAAATTTGTAGCGTTATATCCCCTTTAAACACCTATAAAGTCGTTTGGATTGATTTGTTGTGTGTAAAGAGATATAGCTCATTGATTGTGACTGACCTTGTATCTAGATGAAACCTCACCTATCTTTTAATTCTATTTTCCAAAAATTTGATAGCCATAAATTAGGAATTTGGTGATATTTTAAACTTTAAAGTTATATATTTCTATATTATCTAAAATATTGTTGCCAAAACATGAACAATGTTCCTTTATGTGTTGCATAACTTTTGGTAAATCAGTTTTGCAATTTGATTTGTACAATTTAAGATATACCTAAGAATGTAAGACCTACTCAGACTAAGATAACATTGAAACAGGGCAAAATTCAAAAATTCACCATATTCTCTATATGTCTTATATTAATATGAAATTTGAATATGTTGTATCATTATATGTCTGGTTTATTTGAAAAAAAAATAATCAAGTCATTTGGATAAGTGTATCTAGAATTATTGTTATGAGAGTGTAGCAAGCTTAGGCTACCATATAAGGAAAAACATGCATAAACACTAGGTCAACTTGCATGGATCATGCTATAGTTGCATACCAAGCATTCATAGTCATTTTGGCATCCTTATAACCATGTATGTATCAAAAGTTAGGATCTCAACACTTTAAGAAAGCCCTAGAGAGAGAACCAAACCTACTGTAAGGTTTGGTTACATCAAAAGGTGAGTAAAAATGATAATTAGATTCTAATGTGTATATGTGTGATAATTTTATGATGTGATTATGTTCTATTACATGTATGTGTGATTGAATTGTTACATTTTACATGTGAATACAAGTCAAGTGAAAATTATATGCTCTTAATGATTACTTGGTATACCATTGTTATGAGCACTTGCATATGAAACTAAAAGGACGTTGTGTCCGGCTTGTCAAACACTTGCAAATCACGTGGAAGATGGACCAATATGTCCCATTGGCACATGTTATTGATCATATGATTCACTTGTTATATACTGGCTAACAAAATCAAATGTCACTTGAATCACATGAATTCTCGGAAGCAGTGTTTGCCTTACAAGGTCACGACAAAAATCAATATTGCACTTGCACTTGCATAGTCAATTGTTATGCTTGTAATGTATCATGATGATATTTGATTGTTGGTTGTGCCATAATAATCTGACTATTATTTTTATTCATTGAGTCGCAACTCAACAAATCGCAATGATATTTTTCAAATAATGAAATATAGTGTTTGGATACCTTGGTTCATAAAGTTTTACTTAGAGACTTATGAACCACAGGTCATCAGCTGAATTCTAACTCTCTTTCTCTTTGTGTCATGTACATACATCTAAATAGGAACCAGTTATTGTCACTAGCGTTGAACAATAGTTAACATATATGTACATTAAATACATGTTGGATTGTGTGTGTATGATGGATAAACCTTTATGCATATGTATTTTTGGACATAGATGCTATGGTTTTGTAAATAAAAATGGTAGTTACATCTTTCTTTCAACAGGTGAGCGAAGATCAGTGTGACCAAAAATTTTAATTACCTAGGACTGTATTATAAATATATTTTTTATAATAACAATTTAAAAAAGACTAATTATGCATATAAGTAAAATTTCTTTTGTAATTCTAACATTTTTTCTATAAATAAATAAGCAAAATTTTTTTTAAGTAAAATTTCTTTTATGATTTAAAAACTTTTCTATAAATAAATAAAACAAAAATAAAATTGCTCTTTCCTAAGTAGTTCCGCCAGTGTCAGTCGGGCAACATATTTTCTAGTAAAATGCATGATTTGAGGCATGATCTTGCAATATTAGTGGTTGGAGCAGAGAGTGATTCTTTAAATTTAGATGTGACAATTATCAATAATAAAAAAAAAAAAACTCGCCATATTTACCTTGATCTTGATTTAGACTCTCCATGGCATGTTTCCCCGTCCTTACTTAAAGCTAGCAAGTTACAAACTTTATTTGTAACATCTGAAGTTAAGTTTTCTGTTGAAGCAAGACAATTACATTTGATTTTTTCAAACTTACGACATTTGAGAGTGCTGAATCTATTTACTATTCTGTGTGAGTCAATACCAGATTCCATTTCTAAAATGATGCATCTAAGGTATCTTGATCTTTCTTTAAATCAGGGTATCACGATACTTCCTGATTTAATAACTAGATTACTGAACTTGTAAGTGCTCAATCTGGTAGGCTGTATAGGCCTTAAAAAATTTCCAAAAGGCATCAGAAAATTGATAAATCCTTGGCAGCTTTACATTATGGAATGTTATGGTTTAACTCAAACGCCATCAGGGCTTGAACAAAAGACTTCCCTCCAAGTTTTGTCCTGATTTGCGGTGGCAAAAGATAATTTTGTCTCAAAGCAAACTGGTAGACTCGGCGACTTACATGGCTTCAACAACTTGAGGGAAGAGCTAGAAATTGCAAATTTGTAATATGTGAAAAACACTGCATTAGAATTCGAGGCAGCCAACTTGAAAGAAAAGAAACATCTTCAACCCTTGAGCTTACAATGGCACGAAGAGGATGATGATGTTGATAATGATGATGATGTCAATAGTAATGAAATTGTACCCGAAGGCTTACAACCACACTTGAATTTAAAAAGAGCTACGCATGCAAGGGTATGAAGGAGTGAAGTTCCCAAATTGGCTTTCCTCTCTCAGAAATCTTATGTTCATTGCATTCCTTAATTGTAAAAACTGCCAGCACCTTCCTCCTTTAGATCAATTCCCTTGTCTTAAAATTTTGTGGATTTCTGAACTACCATATCTGGAGTATATAGATGATAGAGGATTGACATTGGCATCAACATTTACTTTATTTCTTCCTTCCTTGGAGAGTTTTTACCTCTCAAACTGCCCCACTCTGAAGGGATGGTGGAGGATGGGATTGCCATAAATATCAACAAGCAGCACACCAGAGCTGGCACAGTTTCGTTGTCTCTCTCTGCTGAATATCATTTCTTGTCTAAACCAAACTGCAATGCCACCGATCGTTTCACCTCTGGAGCTTCTCTTATTGACAGATGCTAGCAAGAAATCTATGGAGCAGATAGTGAAGATGACTGTTTCAGTAGCAGGCCTATTCATTGGGAAAATTGATGATCTAGAATTTCTTCCAGAATACTTGTTGCAGATTCTCACTTCTCTCAAAAAGCTAACAATTGTTGCTTGCCCAAGTCTAAAGATTCTCTCTTGAGCATTTTGAGATTATAGGAGCAATGAACTGGATGTGTCCGACTGTGATACACAATGACAAAGTCTAAGAAGTCTTCGTTATTTTTGTGTTAAAGACATTCCAAGATTGGTAGCTTTACCAAACGAACTTCAACAGAGTACCACTGTAAGCAGTCTTATGATCTCCGAGTGCTCTAATTTGATGTCCTTGCCTCAATGGACGCCCTGCTTCGCCTTGCTGAAAAATTTAGAGATCTTAAGTTGTCGCAAGCTGTCAGAAAGATGCAAAAACAACATAGCCGCGGATTGGGCCTTGATTGCTCACATTACAAATATTAAAGTTGATAATAAAAGGATTCAAAGGAAGGGCAACTACCTGTTGAAATTTTTTATATGGGCTAATATTAATTATGGATTTGTTTTAATTATTCATAAAACGGTGTGAATAATATAACTTATTGATTAGTGGGTAAATCCAATTGAAATAGTGATCAATTGAGTTATGAGTTTGTGACACCTTTAGTGAGCCGATATGAAAGACGGTCAGTGTAGACCTATTTTAACATGGACATGTGATGAGTGGGTATGTTAAAATTTGTTATAAATAGGCTAGGTCGCCCTCTCCTACTTTCATGATGATAACCCTAGTTGTTACGTCCATTGTAGTTGTCTTGTGAGAAAGTCAATGAGAGGAAGACTTGACTCTCTTTTTCAACCTTTCTGACCTATTATCCAAGTGTTCAATTTTCAGTGATCACAATTATAGCGCAGAATAATTTGGGATCCAACGTGCAAACAAGTACGCAATTTGTTTTCATTTAACTGTTAAATTGGTGTTCTAAATTTATGTACTAGATCCAAAATTATTACATGTGATATCAGAGTATTTAGGTGGTACATGATTTAGAACCCTAAATATTTTGTAGTGATAATAATAAAAAAAAATTATTATTTTGATAACTGATGTTGCTGTATCGATTTGTTATATATTTGTTTGCCCCTACCGTAACAAGTTATTCACTTATCATAAGCCAAATCTTTATGTTTCTGCCAATTTTTTTTTCTCTTCTTTTGCAATTAGAAAAGCTTTCTTTTTTTTTTTGGTCCCAAAACCCAGCTATGCAAGTGAATCGGTCCTTCTCCCATAATCGGCTTTCGATGCCGACAGGTAAACACACACCTTTAGCCGAACAGAACCCTCGATTTTGTCCTTTCTTTTCTGTTCCAATTTCACTCCCAAAAGTCGACGGTTGTGGTTATGATTTATCCATTTAGTCTTTGTTTTGTGTTAATTGTGTTGTGATGTTTGTTTTATGTTTGGTTGTTGTTTTTGGTTTGCCGATCGATGAACACCAACAGATTGTACGATTGGTTGTTGGTTGTTGCGGGCATTTTGTGATGTTTGTTTTGTGTTTGGTAAGTTATTGGTTGATGGTGTTAAAATTGCACAAAGGATCGGCGAAGTCGCCTTTGCCAAACAAAGATAGGCAACTGTGTGGGGCAAGAAAAAACTAAAAAAAAAAAGGGAGGGAGAAGATGAGTGTCGTGGGTCTCGAACCCACAACCGCGGAGAGGCATAATCTTGAACTTAGCCGACTGAACTAAGTCAATTACTTGTCAATTTCTTATGTGGACAAATATCTAAATAAACATGCTTATATTCATGTACATCATGATATATTTTAATTTTATTTCAACAATTATTAATATATATACATATAAATATTTAGGTGGTCTATATATATAGTTAAGTGTCAATTTATTATTTGGTGATATTAATTTTGTAATAAAATTAAATAAATAAACAATAAATATTTGTTTTGCACATATATGATAAAATAATCATGTGTTTGAAATTAAGATATATTGTGTTTGGTACTTTGTATATTTTAAAAATATATATTTACGTTTAATATGTATTTTAATTGGACTATTATAAATCTCTAATTAAAAATAATTTTATAGGTTGACATGGGAGTTATTGCCAAAGTGGGACATCTATTGAAATTCGTAGAGTTATTTTTAATTTTTGCGAAGAGATAATTCCAAATCAATGAATATAATAACCTACCCAAAGGGGGTTATTAGATGCATTAGTTTTGGGAGTGCTAGTTGGAATGAAGAGATAATTTCAAATTAATGTATATAATAACCTGCTCAAAGGGGGTTATTAGATGCATTAATTTTGAGAGTGTTTGTTGAGTTAGAGCTATTTATGTTTAGAGTTGCATTAGTCTAGAGAGTATGTCTGCTCAAAAGGGATAGATTTCTCGAAACTAGTGTGATCTCAATTGTGTGCTTCATAACTAAAAATTCTATTGCATATGCATGTTCTGCCCAAAGGGGAATATGTAGTGATGCCAGAATTTTCTAGATTGTGTAAATTATAAATTTGATTTTTGTACATAGCTCAATTATAATACATGCTTTTGTTTTGTGCAAACAGTCTCTTTTAGTCTCAACAACAGTACTGCGACCGTTGAACTCTTAACCAGCACCAATTTTAAGAGGTGAAAATATGACATTTTGTTTGTCTTAGGAATGAGTGAGATTGATTATGCCCTTTGTAAAAATGAACCTGTTAAACCCACCCATGAGAGTAATATTGAAGAAAAAGAACTACATGCCAAGTGGGAGAGATCGAATCGTCTCAATCTTATGGTCATAAGGAAAACTATTCCTGAATACCTTAGGAATAGTTTGCCCACGGATGCTACTGCCAAAGATTTCCTTACTGTTGTAGAAACTAGATATTTTGTGTCTGATAAAGCTGAGGCTGAGAATCTAATGAGTCAGTTAACCAGTATGAGATACAACCATAATGGAAATGTGAGACATTACATTCTAAATATGGTTCACTTCCAAACCAAACTTAAAGGTCTTAAACTTAATATTTCTGATGAATTTATTATTCACCAAACTTTAAACACTTTGCCTCCTGAATTCAGCCAAATCAAGACTACCTATAACACCCAAAATGCTACCTAGACCATTAATGACCTTATAACCAAGTGTGATGCTGAAGAAAAGAAAATCAGAAAAGAAAAGGATAAGGTTATCATGCTATTGACACAAACTAAGGTTGATCCTAAAAAGGATAAAAGTAAGTTTAAAGCTAATTATTATGCTCCTAAAAGGAATCAAAATTTTAAATGGCATGGTAGGAGTCAGACCAAGAGAGGGGGAGATTTTGGACTTGTCCATAAAAGTAAGATGAAGTGTTTCTTTTGTCATAAAGAAGGTCATAATAGAAAAGATTGTTATCAATTCACAGTTTGGCTAAAGAAGAAAAAAGAAGAAGGTATTCTTTTGGCTTATGTTTGCTTTGAATCCTATATGGTTGATGTACCACCAAATTTTTGGTGGCTTGATAGTGGTGCAATTGTTCATATTGCTATTACCTTGCAGGGGTTCATAAGCAAACGAAAGTCAAATGAAAGGGAGTCCAAGCTTAGAGTTGGAAAAAATTTGGAGATAGAAGTCGATCAAGTAGGAGTAGTTAAGGTAATTTTGGAATCTGGATTTTGTCTAGTTTTCGAGAACACCTTTTATGTTCCATCTTTTAGGAGAAATTTAGTTTTTATTTCTGTTTTGGATAAAATTGGATATCACTTTGCTATTGGTAATGGAAGAGTCAATATGTTTTTAGATTCCAAATTGATTGGTGAATGTGTTTTATTCAATAATTTATATAGATTGTGTTTGGATGATTCTAGAGATTGTGAATCTTCTTGTGAAGCCAATGTTGTGGCTAAACGATCCTTAATTAAAGAAAAATCCTTTTCATTATGGCACAAACATTTAGGTCACATATCCAAAGAAAGAATTGGAAGACTAGTAAAAGATGACATTCTTCCTTCTCTTGATTTTGAAGATCTAGATGTTTGCGTGGATTGTATAAGGGGTAAATTGACTAAAATAAAAAGAAATATGCTAATAAAAGTTCAGATCTTCTAGAGATTGTTCATACTGATATTAGTGGACCTTATTCACCTACTATTTGTGGCAATAAATATTGCATTACCTTTATTGATGATTTTTCCCCTTATGGCTATTTATACTTGATAAAGGAAAAATATGATGTCATTGAGATGTTTAAAATTTTCAAAACTGAGGTTGAGAAATAATTAGGAAAAGTCATTAAAATTATGAGGTCTGATCGAGGGGGTAAATATTATGGCAAATATAATGAGACTGGTCAACATATAGAAGAGTTTGCCAAATATTTGTAAGAATGTGGAATAGTTGCTCAATATACCATGCTTGGTAGTCCTGAACAAAATGGTGTCACTGAAAGGCGCAATCATACTTTAAAGGATATGATGAGGAGCATGATGAGTAGGTCTAACTTACCTGAATTCTTATGGGGGAAGACTATTAAAACTGTCTTTTATATTTTGAACTGTGTCCCTAGCAAATCTGTACCTAAAACACCTTTTGAGTTGTGGACTGGTAGAAAACCTAGTTTGACCCATTTTCATGTTTGGGGTTGTCCTACTAAGGTTAAGATATATAATTCAAATAAGAAAAAGACTGACCCTATAACTACCCGTTGTTACTTTATTGGGTAGCCAACTCATTCTAAAGGATACAAGTTCTGTTATCTTACACGTGGCACAAAGATTGTAGAGTCTATGACTGCGAAGTTTTTTGAGATGGATATTGCTAATTTAAACATTTCTCAACTGCCTATTCATAGTGTACAAAATGAAATTGCAACATTCTTTTATCGTTATCACATGAAAGGATTATAAGGATTCATGTTCAAGTAAGTGGTGATAGTGAGGGTGCAATTGATCTTCCTCCTCCTATTGACAATCCTCCAGAGCTTGTTGTAGTTAAATCATTACCTATTAGAAGGTCTATTAAGGGAGAAAGTCAACAATTCTAGATGATTATGAGGTATATCTTAATGAAGGCGATTATAATATAAGTCACGTTATTGATCTTGTATCTTATGATGAGGTTGTTAATAGTGTTTGTTCTGAATTCTGGATGGATGCTATAAAAGATGAGATGACATTGAAAAGTCATAATGGAGTTTGGGAATTGGTGGAACTTCTTTCTAATAATATACCCATAGGTTGCAAATGGGTATTCAAGACTATGAAGGATTTTAAAGGAAAGGTTGAGAAATTTAAAGTCAAGTTGGTTGCTAAGGAGTTTACACAACGTGAAGGTGTAGACTATAATGAGACTTTTCCCTTGTTTTCTCTAAAGATTCCTTCAGAATAATTATGATCTTGGTTGCTCATTTTGATTTAGAATTGCATCAAATGGATGTCAAGACGACATTCTTAAATAGTGATTTGGGTGAAAAAGTTCAAATGGTGCAACCTGAGGGTTTTAAAGAAAGGGGTAAAGAACACTTAGTTTGTAAGCTAAAGAAATCTATTTATGGTCTCAAACAAGCTTCGCATCAATGGTATCTCAAATTTGATGAGATAATTACTTCATTTGGTTTCACAGAGAACAAGATAGATCAATGCATTTACCATAAGATCAGTGGGAGTAAATTTATTTTTCTTGTTCTTTATCTTGATGATATTTTATTGGCTAGTAATGACATGGGGATGATTTGTGAAACTAAATAGTTACTCTTTAGAACTTTTAATATGAAAGATCTTGGAGAGACATCTTTTGTCTTAGGTATTGAAATTCGTTGTAATCGGTTTTGTCATTTATTGGGTCTTTCTCAAAGGACATATATTGATCGTGTGCTCAGTAAATTCGATATGCAATCTTACAAAGGTGATGATACTCTTATAGTGAAAGGAGATAAATTTAGTAAAGAGCAATACCTTAAAAGTGATATAGAGAAACAAACCATGAATAATATTCCTTATGCAAGTGCAGTTGCCAGTTTGATGTACGCGTAGGTGTGTACAAGACCAGATATTGCATACAAAGTTAGTGTTCTTGGTCGATATCTTTCTAATCCTGGGTGAGATCATTGGGTAGCTGCTAAGAAAGTAATGAGATACTTGCAAAAGACAAATGATTATATGTTGGTTTATAGGCGTGTGGATGATCTTGAAGTAGTGGGGTATTCAGACTCTGATTTTGCAGGCTATCAAGGTGATATGAAATCCACTTTAGGTTATATTTTTATATTTGTCGGTGGTGTTGTTTTGTGGAAGAGTGTTAAATAAACACTTACAGCTTGTTCTACTATGCAAGCTGAGTTTGTTGCTTATTATGGTGCTAGTACACAAGTTATATAGTTGAAGAATTTTATTTCTGGTTTGCTTGTGGTTGATTCTATTGCTAGGCCACTTCGAATCTATTGTGATAATAATGTAGTTGTGTTCTTCTCTAAGAACAATAAAAGTTCGAGTGGTTCTAAGCATATAAAGGTTAAATATCTTGCAGTCAGAGACTTAGTAAAGAAAAGAGATATTGAGATTTAGTACGTTAGTATTGATTTGATGTTAGTTGATCCTTTAACCAAAAGACTTAGACCTATAATTTTCAAGAAACATGTTTGTGATATGGGTGTTGTGGAGTCTTTTGATGTGTTTAGTTAGTGAGAGTTTTGTGCTTGTGATTGAACGTCTAAGTTAAATAATTTTGTTGCATTGCTTATTCATATTTATGAGTTAAGTACTTTGTGGTTATTTGTTATGCATATGTGCACATTATATATATATAGCATGCTATGAGTTGTGTGTGGTGTGTTTAAGATTGATGTGATTATCTTACACTATATTGGTTTCCAATTGTGTTTCTGGAAACAAAGGCTAAGGTATATATTGTGTGTGTATTTCCAAAATGGAAATAAAAGCCTTATTGTGAAACCTTATGAATTTTTCTTGCTCATCTGAGCATGTGTGAAAGAGAAATATTTAGAAGACTGACAAAGAAAATAGCGTATTGATCGTATGTAAGTGTTATTTTCTTGCTACACTGTCATTTCGAAATCCAGATCAGTTAGGTTATCAATATTTGTGACTATGAATTGGTACTATGTCAATAAGGGGCATAATTACTGTCATTATCCGATATTGATAATTTAACATGGACAAGATTATGTTTAAGGTGTCATTTTACCAATAAACTATATGTTTTCTAAAAATTTTGTGGCCATATTTGAGTTTAAAGTATTCAGTCTGAGAGTCATTTTCAAAATATTTTCGTTCATAAAACATGAAAACGTCATAATTAATATTGCCCAAGTGAGAGAATGTTGGAATTTTTTGTGTGGGCTAATATTAATTATAGGTCTGTTTTAATTATTTATAAAATGAACTGAATAATATAGTTTATTGATTAGTGGGTAAGCCCAATTGAAATAGTGATCAATTGAGTTATGGGCTTGTCACACCTTTAATGGGTTGATATGGAAGAATGTCAGTGTAGGTCTATTTTAATATGGACCTGTAATGGGTGGGCCTATTAAAATTTGTTATAAATAGGCTAGGTCTCATCTTCTTCCTTCATGATGATAACCCTAGTTGCTACACCCATTATAGCTGTCTTGTGAAAAGGTCAAGGAGAGGAAGACTTAGCACTCTTTTTCAACCTTTCTGACCTATTATCCCAGTGTTCAATTTTCAGTGATAACAATTATGGTGCAGAACAATTTGGGATTCAACGCGCAAACAGATTCACAAT
>CATIWR010050130.1:0-11446 GCA_949677035.1 Omphalea diandra | reverse complement strand
ACTTAGGTTGCTAGAAACAAGTTTTCTAGAGGTCTAGTTGGGATTTGAAGATCAAAACTCCAATACTTGTTTTGATAGATCTGGGCAACTATTCTCAATCATACGGGTAAGGAATCTAATCCAACCTTGTTCGTATCACCTTATGAAACCATAAGGCTTCTCTTCCAGAAATTCTTACAAAGCCACCAAAACAAACAGTACAAATACATCCATATAGGCCTTGTCCAAATTGGTATCAACCCCCTAACTAGAGAAGGTCTAGACGCTTCCATCTTAGTTGTCCTTAGGGATGCCAAACATATAAACTTCCAAGACTCCATCTTAAGCTTAATTAAGTTGAGTATGTGCAAGGGACTAGTTTACTTCAACTATTGCCCTAACATTACCATATCCCTTAAAGATAAACTTATCTTGAAGGCCATGACCTTATAAATCAAGATCCACAACAATAAAATGCTAGAAGGATCTATCCCACTAGCCCTTATTTACAAAATCGATTATAAAGCCATGATGACATCTTTTACTTCTAAACATAGGTTTCATTCCCAAAAAGGAGAAACCCTTATGTTATAAATAAATCTTACCAGATCCAACTCTGTCATCCCAAAATCCATCAAATGGAAAAGACATATCTTTACCTAAGGAACGGATCCTAGAGGAGGTTATACCTCTTGAAATTCCAAATCCAGTAGAGCCAAACACTATATTGACAACCATCGTCCACTACCAAGATGGTAAAGTAAAATTGATGTTTAAAAGACCATCTATGAGCACTAGATACTCTAATAGAAGCCTTACCTCTAGTATTATAGATACATGACGAGGCTTAAAACTCCCTTCCATTATATATGTTCCTTATAAAATATACCTGATAGTTACTCACATATAATCTTTCTAATTCCTCACTCCAAATGGTAAACTACCATACATATGTTCCTCACCTTGTTTATATAAAGGATAAGATACCTACAAACTAGAATGATGAACAAGAAGAACTTGTACTCGCACCTTCTTCTCTTACTCCTTCTATTATAAACCAAAATATAAATAATGAAGTTTGTGCTTTCGAAAAAGAGTTTGAATTAAACAAAAATATAAGCATGAAGATTTTTATGCTCCTTACAATGCATATAAAAAATTTTGGTTTTTGAAACACTTTTTAGAAAAAAAGGAAGGAGATTCAGGAAAAATATTTTGATTTTGTTCTCCACACCAAGTACATATCTTATTTTTTGACTGGTTGGAGATCTATGCCTATTAAAATGGGATTAAGTACCTTTATTCCAAAACCATCAATCCCATCACTTCTAGAAACAAATTGCCTGAGTGGCAAGTAAATAAGAAAACAATTCAATCTGAGCACCCTTCTATTAGAGCCATTATTGTTTCCCATGGTGATTTACAAATTGAAGCCTCTCCTAACAAACAAGTCCATGATGAGACTACAAACATTAGGAACATGGTCTTACAAAACAACTTCACCAATGTCAGTCTCCAAACTATAGAATAATAATTGACAATGATAGAAAGCCATATCCAAAAACCCATTGAGGAGAAACCCTTAAACCAATGCTCAAAACACTAGTTATTAAAACTTTCAAAATTTCCAAACTCAGCCAACAACAAATTCAATAAAATAAGACTAATTTCATAAAAGTTATTAAAGACCAAATGAGCTAGGTTGAAGTTTTAGAGTCATAAAAAATGGCAACTTAAGAAACGCCATAGTCTAAAACCATTAGCATTATTAATGAGAGCCCTATTCACACCTCAGATGAGGAAGCCTTCAAAGAGGGAAACTCCTCAGGTGAATAAGGTTCTTTAGCCCCACTTAGCTATCTAAAACCCACTGCACCATATTTGGATACAAAAACACAAACCTAGTATCCTAAATCAATCCAAATATAATGCCTCATCCATTTATGAATGGAATATAGATGGCTTATCTGAATACAACATCCTCAACCTTTTACAATAAATGACCATGGCAACCAATGCTTACAAAATGTAAACTAGGACTCCTGATAGTGCCATAGTAGAACTCATCATAGTAGGATTCTCAAGCGAACTAAAAGGTTAGTGGGATTATCACCATACCCCTACCCAACATCTAGAAATCCTAAACTCTATACAAACTCATAAGGATGGAACTCCTGCACTATACCAACAGGGAAACCCTATCCAAAATGTTATGTCAACCCTAATCCTTATAATATCCTTACATTTCATAGGAGATCCCTCATACGTCAAGGACAAAAATGTTGAGTTACTCAGTAACCTGAGGTATAAAACACTTAGTGATTTCCAAAACTATAGAAACCACTTTCCTTACTAGAGTTATGCTCAGGGAGGATTCCATAAAAATTCCTTATTAGACTACCCACCTTATTGGGAGAAAGAGTTCGGAATAACATTACGACTTCATTTGGCAACTAGATACCCTATGGTCAATTAACCTATGCAGAACTGATAAGCCTAACTTAGAACAAAGCCTCAAAATCTATCGAGATTTGAAATTACAAAAACACCTTAAGTGGGAAATGAGGAAAACCAAAAAAGAGCTAGGAAGTTTCTGCAAATAGTTTAAGTTTAGCCTTACAAATCCTTCTACTTCCAAATGTCTGGGCCATTGCAAAGAAACATCGTACAATAAAATAATCCTAGAAAATTAAAAACCAAATACAAAAAAATTCCAAAGTCAGGGAGGAACCCTATTACAAAAAATTT
Organism: Omphalea diandra; assembly: GCA_949677035.1. Taxonomy (NCBI): domain Eukaryota; kingdom Viridiplantae; phylum Streptophyta; class Magnoliopsida; order Malpighiales; family Euphorbiaceae; genus Omphalea; species Omphalea diandra. Next base: position 8,719 of record CATIWR010050130.1, on the reverse strand, counting down.
CTCATAACAGAAACAAAAAACATACAAATGAGAGTCCCAAGACCTCTTTGAAAGATGTAACCTGTTACAATTGTGGGAGAAAGGGCCATACATCTATATATTGTAGATTAAATAGAAAACTACATGAATTACAACTAGAAGAAGAAAATATTGATAAAATTGTAGCTCTTCTTGTGGATACCTCAGATTCAAAAAACGTTGAGTCTTTTGAAGAACCCTTATAAATTGATGAATTAGCCACTTCATCAGCTACAAATTCTTCCTCTAAAATCGAGCATAAAGCAAAAAACATTAATATGCTTACTGAAGACTAAGAACTCCTTGAAGATGTTAAACACATAAATGATTTCTAGTTACAAAAGGAGTACCTTGACAAACTCCTGAAATCTTTAGAAGAAAAACTCAAGCCTAGACCTTCATTACTACCCTCTATAAGTATAAATACCTATGACCTCCCCACCATCCTTAACAAAGGTAAGAAAACACCTAAACAACTCCTGTGACACTCCAAAGCTTACAAATCAAAATCAAAACATCAAAATTAAATTTAAAGGGATTAAAGAAAAAAAAAAGAAACATAGCTCATACAAAGCCTTTTACCAAAAAGAATATGATTCTAAATTTGAAAAAGGTTAGGAAGAACCACACATAGGAAACCTGGAGAAAGCTCCAAAAGATTTTCTTTGTGTTTTGAGAGAAATTACTTCAAAAAAAAAAAACCTTATTCATATTGCAATAGCCTTTTCGAATGACTTCAAATTTGATGCCATAGCCTTGTTTGATACATAAGCAAACTTAAGCTGTATCAAAGTAGGAATTGTCCTAGATAGATTCCGTAAACTTACAAAAGAAAAGCCTTCAATAGCCAATGACTTTAAAATGAAAATCACTAATAAAGCTGATGCTTCCATCATCAACAAAGATATTGCCATAAGAACCCCCTTTTGTTTTTGTGATAGATATGCATCATTCTAATATCCTTAGAGTGCCTTTTATCTATGTGAGAACTCCTTACAAAGTCGACCATAACCATATTTCTTTCAAAATGAAAAATACAAAACTTATTTTCACTTTTGTTTAAAAGCCAAAAATAAGAAACATCAATCTTTTGAGAGCTTACTTATTTATAATTTTCAAATCAATGCTCTCATTAGAGGAAAACAAACTCAACTCTTGCATCTAAAATAAGATGTCTCCTTACAAAACATCAAAAGACAATTACAAAATAGTGAGGTCCAAAGGAAAATTTCATCTTTACAAAATCAAATTGAGAATGAAATATGTGTTGATCTTCCAAATGCCATTTGTGATGGAAAATAACATCTTTTTTTTTTTTTTTTTTTATCTTCCTTATGAATATGGATATGATGATAGATAAATCCTAACTAAAGCTAGGCCTATCTAAATGAATGTAGAACTAGAACAGTGTTGCAAAACTAAGATACAAGAACTAGAATCGAAAGGTCTCATTTCCAAATCCAAATCCAAATCACCTTGGTCATGTGCAACCTTTTATGTCAATAAAGAATCTGAGATTGATAGAGGCACACCTAGGCTTATGATAAATTACAAACCCTTGAATAAAGCCTTGAAATTGATTAGATATCTCATTCCAAAAAAAAAAAAAGACTTACCCAAAAAGCTTCATTATGCTTTCATACTCTCAAAATTTGATATAAAATTAGGATTTTTGGCAAATACCAGTCCATCCAAAGGATAAATAAAAAACCATTTTCACGGTTCTTTTTAAATAGTATGAGTGGAATGTTATGCCCTTTGGTCTTAAAAATGTACCTTTATAGTTTCAAAAGATTATGAATGACATTTACAATTCCATCTCCCACTTATGTATTGTTTACATTGTTGATGTGCTCTTCTTTTCAAATTCCATGGAACAACATCTTAAACATATTAAAACCTTCCTCTATGTTACTAGAAAGAGTGGTTTAGTTGTGTCAAAATCCAAAGTCTCTCTTTTCCAAACAAGGGTCAGATTCCTTGGTCATTACATAAAATAAGGAATGATCATATCAATTGAAATATCTATTTCTTTTACCAATAAATTCACTGACAATATTCTAAATAAAACCCAACTACAAAGATTTCTTGGGAGTCTGAATTATGACTTATATTTTTGTCCAAATCTAAATTGATTGGCAAGACCTTTGCATGATAGGCTTAGAAAAAAAAACTAGTCCCTTGACAAGACAACACACTGGGGTAGTTAGGAAAATTAAGAAAAGAGTCTTAGAAATTCCTTGCCTCCGCTTAGCAGACCCTTTAGCCCCTAAGATTGTGGAAACTAATGCCTCAAATTTAGGATATGGAGGGATTTTGAAACAAATTCAAAATGGGGAGGAAAGATTTGTACAGTTCACCTTAGGAAGCTAGAATTATTGCCAAAAAAATTATTCTACAATAAAAAAAAGAAATTCTTTCAATTGTTCTATACATTACAAAATTTCAAAGTGATCTTTGAAATAGAAAATTCCTTCTTCACATTGATTGCAAATCTGCAAAAGAAGTTTTACAAAAAGATGTTCAATATATTTCATCAAAATAAATTTTTGCAAGCAATCCTTTATATTTTTTATTTTGATATTGAATTTATAAAGGGAGATACAAATTTTGTACCAGATTTTCTAACTTGGGAATTTCTTCAAAACATGCCACAATGTCCCCACAAAAAACCAAATCCAAAGATAAGGGCAAAGCCCCAGTACTAAGCTCTACAAAGCCTACATCAGCTTGAGCCATAAAATCTTGAATAGATATGGTATAAGAAGAAGAGCAGAGTGAGGCCAAGCCTTTAGAAAAATAGTTACAAGTCCAATAATGGATAAAATCAAGTAAAGTTAGTTCTAGCCAGTGCGTGTAGCAAGCAAAGAAATGGTCATGCCCTTTAGTCCTTAAGATAAGCCTTGATGCATGGGTTAGCTTTAATGAGTCGATGAAGAGGGAGGATAATGAACAACTATAGATGTTGATAAAGGCATCCATCAAATAACTGATGCTACCCATATGAAAGGCCAACAAGTAAGAATCTTTTAACAACTACCTAAAAGGGTCAAATGTCTCATTATAGGCCATAAGAGATTTATCAATGATGATGACTTTTGAAACTTTGCATGAACTTTGAATGGATGGCTAAAAGTCCTAAAAAGGAATCAATAAAGCTTTAATAGGAATAAGACTAAGAAAGGGGACCATTTAGGCACTATGATGGACTAGGATGGGATCTTACACTACAATGAAAGTAAGATGAAGCAAAAATCCATGAGAAGGATGAGGATCCAAACTATTGATGGAAGAGTTATAGGAAATTTAGATATGAAGGAAGCCAAAGTAATATGAGATGAAGAGAAGAACTTCATAAAAGAGATATACAAAGCAAAGAGATATATGAATTCCCACCAAGTCTAAGAGCTAAAGGAGGAAATTGAGAACAGGAATAAAATTAGGAATGAAGAAGGTGCACCTCCAATCCTACAAGTGGTGCATTTGACCAAGGCAAGTCTAATAAGGATCCATTACAAATTCAAGGCCTAATCACAAGAAGAAGGCTAAAGAAGTTTAAAGATGCACTTGGAGCTTTTATACAAGGAAATATATAGAAAGAATTAGCCTAAATAGACCAAGGATTGCATAAAGTCCAAATGCATAAGAATGGGGGCTTAGACTCTTCAAATGGAGTGCTTAATTTAATCCAATGGAGCCCAATTGATGGAGAGGACCAAAGCCTAACAACATTTAGCTAAAGTGTGGGAACTAAGCCGAAAACGTGAAGACAAGCCCAAAAAGACAAAGATCCATGTCAGATTTGCTTAATTGGCATTGTCTTCCTAATGCCATAAGGAATTCTACTCGAGGGTTGCTGGAAGAAGATGTTTAACCTTAGTACTTGCTAGAAGGTTACCAAGAAGCTTACTACTTGTTCGAATGCTGGTTAGAAGAAACCTTAGTACTTACTCGAGGGTTTTTTGAAGAAGATGTTTAACTTTGATACTTATTTGAGGGTTGTTAGGAAGCTAAGTACTTGCTTGAGGGCTGCTAAAAAGAAACCTAAGTACTTATTCAAGGGCTGCTGGAAGATGTTTAACCTTGATACTTGTTAGAGGGGCTATCAGGAAGCTTAGTACTTACTCGAGGAGGGGCTAAGAAACAACAGTACTTGCTTGAAGGTTGCTGGAAGAAGATGTTAAACCTTGGTACTTACTAAAGGGCTACTAAGAAGCTTAGTACTTGCTCGAAGGTTGGTAGAAAAAGATGTTTAGCCTTGGTACTTGGTAGAAGGCTATCAGGAAGCTTAGTACTTGCTAGAGGGCTATTTAAGAGCCTTAACACTTGCTTAAGGAGTTGTTGAGGAAATTGCATCCTTTCATATCCTTTATCTGGTATTCAAAGTTTATAAGTATGTTTTATTATGTCTTGTCCAATAGTTATTGCTCAAATGTTATTTTTCAAGCCCCACAAAGTAGGGGGCAAACTATGAGTATTAGATTTTAGACCTCTGGATGTAAAGTTTGATAAAAATCATGGAATTCATTCCTTAGAACATAAAGGGAATTCCCAAAGAAAGAGAAACAAAGCCTTGGGAGACCATGAAAAAACCCTAAAATCAAGCCTAAGCCTAAAACAAAACCTAGACCAAATTCTGCTTAAGGGGATATACATCCCACTAAACTAAGATGTACAACCCACCTAAAGTAGGGATGTATAGCCTATAAATAGGGATGCATAGCCTACAAGGAGAGATGTACAACCCTCTTCAAACATATATAACTCTATCTTAAACCCTAATCCTCAAAACCTTCTAGAATTGGTCCCCCCCCTTTTAGCCCTATAGTTGTACAACCCTAAAATATGGATGTACAACCCATTCTTGGCTATATAGCCCACGTACGAACCTCAATTGTAGAGCATTTATTTTTTCTTTGTGATTAGATACGTCTATGGTGCAACCATAACCATTTTTTGCACTATGCACTCATCCAACACCTATAAATACTCCCTATTTTTGGAAGAAAGGAAGAGGCTTGGAAACCCTAAGGTTAATTTGCTAAATTTCCCCTCAAACACCATTTACACAAAAAACTCAAAATCCTAACCTATTCCAAACATTTTTGCAAGGTAGAACAAATAATTTCTCTTTACTTTTGTGCATTTTTCATAAGCATTTTGGAGGATATTAGACTTATAGTGAGCCTTTAAAGGCATGTAAATACACAAAGGCATCTAGGGACTCCCATTTTCCCTCTCTTCTTCCTTCCCTTCTTTTCTTCTTATGCTTTCCAAAACCCAGGAAACAAGGATTGTATAGCCTTGTTCTTGGATTGCACAACCCTGTACCTAGGTTGTACAACCCTCAACTTGGGCTGTGTAGCTTAGTTTTCCTAGTAGATGGAGTTTTGAAACTTCATTTCTTCTCTATTTGGATCCCTTCTTTTCTAAAGTCCTTTTGATTTTTAGGTGTTCCAACAACACAATAGGATGAGGAATAACACCTTAGGACTCCTATTCATTTTAAAAATGGAACTTTGGCATGGCTTTGAAGTGTTTTCATTAACTTTATTTATGCAATGTTTCATGCTTTTACTTAAGATTTAGATAAGGTGATTAAGATTTTATTTTTACTCATTTTAGGGTTGTGGCCAACTAAGGAACTTAAGATTCCAATGACTTTTAGAGTCCACATTTTCATGGCTTTATTCATGTTTTGACTACATAAATAGTATTTTGATCATGTTGATTTGCATTCTAAGCCTTCTCATGGTTAATAGTACATATGGATGCCATGCTCTTTGAAAGCCTTATAAGGAGAGGACTTATCAATCCTAGGATCCCTTCCATGATGATTTTACCTTAGGCCATTGAAAATCCTCTAAGTGCTTTGCATTACATATTTATTATGTCATGCCTTCTTCATTAATGCCATCACATGTGGTATGTTTCATACTGTGATTCATGTGTTTATTAATGAATATGCCCTTCTAATTAATCCCTAACATGGTAAAATACATTATGAATAATGAACTAATAGGCTAGGATCCTAAGGTAAAATGATTAGGTAGTATGCTTCCTCTTCAGTTGTCCATTCCTAATAGATTTTAGGGTTTGTTTTCCTTATTTTTTTATTTATGTATTATATACTAATGTTGCTTCCTTTACAAGCTAGAAGATCCATTTAATACATGTTTTGTTTTAGTTTAAATTAATTGCATGATAATCCCACCATTTGAATGTGTACTTCCTATCCCTGCCTCATATATATTATCCATTGTTTTCTTGTATGTTGCATATCATTCATGCATTGCATACTGTATTATTATGGTTGATAGCTTATTTAGATAGATGGAGGATAAATGGGAAATTGATTAACAAAGGCAAGGTATAAAAATGAACCAAAGATGCCTAAAGGTTAGATCCCTAAATCTAAGCGGTGTGGGGGTGTATAACCTATTTCGCACGTCGTACTTAATTCTCGAACCCAATTTTTGATAGGGTGAATAAAAATGAACCAAAGATGCCTAAAGGTCAGATCCCTAAATCTAGGTGGTGTGGGGGTGCCTAACCTCTTCCCCACATCATACTTAATTCTCGAACCCGATTCTTATCTTGACTAAAGTCCGGTGTTGACTCCATTTTGATTAGGGATAATACCAGAGTATCATCCCACTTTGGTCCCCTATTGACAACAACTTTGGAAAAGGCTTCTATCTTACGAAAATATTAAGGGTCCCCGATGATCCTAAACACATGCCATTAATAGGGGTTACTACTAATGTATGATCCCATCTTCTCGATCCCTCGATGATAGAGAAAAGGTAGGAGGCACAAGCAAGATTTCACTCGTTCAAGCAATCTGAGGCACTCACAATGACATTTTAGTTTATAAGAAGAATTTGGATAAACATGTGAAACATTTGCATGATATTTTTAATGTGCTAAGAGAATATCAATTGTATGCTAATCTTAAAAAGTGTATGTTTTGCATGGAATCTATTTTGTTTCTTAGATATAGTGTGGATGAAGATAAGGTAAAGGTAATAAAGGATTGGCCTACACCTAAGAATGCAAATGAGGTAAGAAGTTTTCATAATTTACCAAATTTTATACAAGGTTTATTAAAGACTTTTGTTCCATTACATCACCTTTAAATAAATTTGTTAAAAAGAATGTTATTTTTAAGTGGGATGATGTGCATGAACAAGCTTTTAATGTTTGAAAGATAAGCTAATTAATGCACCTTTGTTATGTTTGCCTAACTTTGATAAAGCTTTTGAGGTAGACTGTGATGCATACAAGAGTGAAATAGGAGTTATTTTGATGCAAGATTCGAAACCAATTGCTTTTGTTAGTGAACATCTGCATGGGGCAACCTTGAACTATCCTACTTATTACAAAGAGCTTTATGCAATAGTGCAAACTCTTTAAACATGGCAACATTATTTATGGCTGAGGGAATTCATCATTCACTCTGGTCATGAAAGCTTGAAGTTCTTGAAATCCCAAGGTAAGCTTAACAAAAGACATGCTAAATGGTTGGAGTTCATTCATTTCCTTATGTAATCAAATACAAACATGGGAAGAAAAACATTATGGTAAATGCATTATGAAGGAAGCATGCATTAGCTACTTCTCTGCAAACTAAATTGCTTGGTTTTTATTTGCTTAAGGATTTGTATGCTAATGATATTGATTTTGGCCAAGTATGGAATGCATGTGATAAGTGCACATTTGGTGACTTTATAGGCATGAATGATGTTTTATTCAAAAAAGATAAATTATGTGTGCTTATTTGTTCTATTCATGAGTTGCTTATTAAGGAGACTCAAGGGGCAATTTGATAGGGCAATTTGGAGTGCAAAAAACTTTAAATATTTTGCATAAGCTTTTTTATTGGCCTAGTATGAAGCATGATGTGCAATTTGCTTATGATAAGTGCATTACATGTAAGTAAGCAAAGTCTAAAGTTAAACCACTTGGCTTTTATACTTCTGTATCCGTGCCTAACCAACCTTGAATTGATATTTTTTTGGATTTTGTTATAGGTTTACCAAGGTCTTAAAGTGGTAAGGATAGAACATTTGTTGTTGTTGATAGGTTTAGTAAGATGGCCCACTTTATTACATGTTCTAAACTAATGACGCAACACATATGGCAAATTTTTTTCTTTAAAGAAATGGTTCATTTGCATGGTATACCTAAGATAATTGTTAATGATAAAGATGTTAAGTTCTTAAATTATTTTTTGTACATTTTGTGATATGAACAAGGTTGGTTTAGATTCCTTACCCGCATGCTTGAAAATAGTTGCCCAGATTTATCAAAACAAGTATTGGAGTTTTGATATTCAAATCCCAACTAGACCTCTAGAAAACTTGTTTCTAGCAACCTAAGTTATAAAGATTCAAAGTTGTGTTAACCCAAATCCTAAATCAACTAAGCCTATTTAAGATCAGAATTAACAAGTTTGTGAAATTATTAAGCCTTTACTCAACAATCTCACCAAGTCCACTCAAGAACTCAAGAAGAGAATTTAATCTCACAAACTAAAAATAATATTGATTGAATTCTTCCTCTTGGCAGAATGTGAGGGCTATTTATAGCCTTACAATGCTTAATCCAAAACCAATTAGGATTTGGTTTACATTCCCTAACAAAATTCAATATTTCCTAATGTAATAAGGAAAAGACAATCCTAAACTAAATAGGAAAA
>CATIWR010050123.1:0-25647 GCA_949677035.1 Omphalea diandra | reverse complement strand
AAGTAAATGTTTGATTGTGTGTAGGATGGATAAAACCTATATGCATATGTATTTTGAACATGAATGATATGAGTTATGTAAATGAAAATGGTCGTTACATTTATTGGTATCAGAGCTAAAATGAATTGGTCATTACATATGATGTTTGCATAGTGGCATGGCAAATTGTCAAATGTGTGTGCATGTTATAGTATTTTAAATAATGTTGTTTTAAAACTTATTAAAAGTATAAGGAACATATGGGGATTAGCAGAAGGATAAAGGTGATGAAGGAGTGAATAAGAGGATAAAAAGAGGAAAATTGAGCTTCCAACCAATATAAATAAGCCACCTTGATTTTGTCTTATTAAGGTAGGTATACAAATTGAATTTTTATTCCTTTAAGAGCATATTAGAGAGCAAAAATGTGAGGTGGTGCAGTAAAGGAAGAGAGCTAAGAAACAAAGAAATAAAAGAGAAGAATAAGAAAAAAAGAAGAAGAAGAAGAAGACGAAGAAAAACTGAGTTAACTAGGAAAAATTTTAAGGCTTTCTAATTTTGGTGAAAGGTATATGATTTCTTATTTGTTCCCCTATGAAATTTCTCCTTTATGGCATGTTAATCATAAGCAAATAGTGGGAGTTAAAAGTAATTGTAGTTAGGATTTATATGGAGAAGTTATTGATAGTGAATATGAGTTGAATTCTTTTAATTCTGTTTTAAGAGCATACTGTTGTTACCATAATTTCATAACACTAGATGACCAATTAGGTAAAGTGCAAAGCATGAAAATTATAGGGTATGTCTCAACTAAATTCTTGTAAAATAGCTTATCTAAATAACTTATGTTTCAAGAGATATGGCCAATGATTGGGACTAATTATTGCAGAAACCTGCTCAGCTCTAAGTTTTATTTTTTAATAATTTCGTATGGTTAGAATGGGAATTAGGTGAATTCAAAAAATATACAAGTTTTAGCCTCATATCTTATCTAATTCATTTAAAGCAATTTTGCTTAATATTTTGTGTGCTAAGGATATGGCTCCTTTATTGGGGTTGATTCTGAACCTGCTCATACTTTCAAAGTTTGAGATTGATCATTTCATTTGAGAACCTTATAAACTAAATTGGAGCATGTGTGAAACATTAAAAAATTTTCATTTATATGTTAACTAATTATATATATATATATATATATATATATATATATATATATATATTGTTTAGTGTATAATTATACCAAAAACACGGTAAATTTATAAAATTGACCATAAATTGTGTAGTGCATATTTTGGATTGAATTTTGGATATATTGTACCCATGTATATTTAGCTTAATTGAAAAAAATAATTAGGTCATTTGGATTTATGTGGCCAAAGTAATTATAAAAATAACATACTAAGGTAATGATATTTTACTAAAGCATATATGCATAACAAGATGAAAAATCTTACTTTATCATCATCAATTGATTAGGTGTATTGAAATAGGTTCTCAAGGCATTAAAGATAATGTTGGGAATAAGTCGAGAACATTCATAGCATAATAGCTTGAACGATGAGATAAGTAATTAGTTAATGGTACTAAACATGTGATTGGTTAAATGCCATGAACATACACTCAACGGAATGACATTTTGTTTAATGAGATAACATTAATGAATACATTATTAAAAGGATTGTTATACTTTTGAAATATTTATTTTCATGAGACATTGATGAATTATGATTTGCGAATGAAAGTATGTTGTGAAATGATTTTCCATGATATATGGATGTTGTTATTAATCATTATATTGCTAGAATTTTGTTAGATTTATAGGTGATTTGTTGAAAGACTAATACTTAATGTTACTGAGCAAGCAACATTTGATAGCTTATGTGGTAATGATATCTATAGCCTTTATGGCAACCAAATATGTTAGCCTATGTGGTAACAACATTTGATAGCCTATGAGTCAACCAAATATGGTAGCTTGTGAGGCAACAACATTTGATAGCCTATGTAGCAATGATATCTATAACATATGTGGCAATAATATATAATGGCCTATGTGGCAATAATTTTTGATAGCCTATATGACATTAAAGAATAAAAACTCTTTATTTCATCCATGGATGTGATGATGAGTTATTTATATTTAAATTATTATTATGTTATTTGTGATTTAAGTACCATTAAATGTTTACTTACAAAGTATGTAAGCTCATTCCTTTGCATTAAATTTTCTTCAGAAAGGGTAGACTAAATATTGCATCTAATTTGCATTTTGAAAGTTGCTATCTATTAGTATAACAGAGTTTAGGCTAGTTTATAGTCTATTAATATTTTTGTTTGTGCTAGCCATGTATATTTTTGTTGTAAATAGATACTATATTGTGATACAAGATGCATAGTGTTCAAAATAATTGAAGAAAGGCCTTTTAATGACAATGGATGGCATGAGAGAATTTTAATGATGTTGTATCACTTTAGTATTCTATGTCTTATGAATGAGTTAATGCACCTACGTTAGGAATGATTAGTAAATGGGGCATCATATTTTAGTGGTATCAGAACAGGTTAATGATGCTATAGACATGTGTAATGTGAATATGTTGTATATGATATTTACATTATGTTAACACTTAAAAGCATTGGTATATAGGGATATGGATGCACCTGGTAACTTCATGTTGGCCTATAGGTTAGAGATGATTTTGTTCATGCATATGAGCATGTTAACTAGGTTGCATAGAATCTTGAAATGTCAGGAAATAATCCAGTTATTGGTGAAAACCCAAATATCAAACAGTTTGTTGAGATGATGCAAACATTTGTAGCATAAGCATATGCAGGACCTACTATAAATAAGAACTTTGATATATTAATGAAGCAAGGGGCAACTGACTTTGAGGGTACTATAGATCCTGCTGAACCTGAGGAGTGGCTTAGAAGAACTGAATGAATCTTGAATAGGCTTTAATGTACCCCATAACCAAAGCTGAAGTATGAAATATCTTTACTTCAAAAAATTACCTTAGATTAGTTGGACACTATTTTAGGCAGATGACTTTAGCATACGGTGATTTTCAAATGGAGTTTGCAAATAAATGCACATCAATAGTATAATTAGATAAGAAGAATATGAAGTTTTCCTAATTGAAGTAAAATGATTTAACAGTGGTGGATTATGAGGTATAATTTATTAAACTCTTAAGATATGTCGCAGAGTATGTAACTATAGAGGAATTGAAGTGTTGAAAATTTGAAACGGGATTGAGGTTAGAAATTTGAGTTCAATTAGCAGCCAAACCAATAAATTGTATTGCATTATTAGCAATAGATATTCGAACTGAAGAGGTGATCCAAGAGAAGAATGCAATTAAGGCAAAAAGGAAGAGAAGTTACGCAGAGTGGAGTGAAGAACCAACTAGAACAATAAAAATAGGTGGTTCCACATCATTTAAGGGATCAACATTTCAAGGAGTTGTTGGTAATCAAAGAGGTAGAGGACAAAGTCAGCATGGTAGATTAGTATTAGTGGCATCAAGTATAGGTGGCTATGGCAATTTTGAAGGCTTAGAGGGTAAGAGAGGACAAATTAGCATAATGGGCAGAGGTGTAGCCCCAATTTATACTAATTTCATGATAAATCATTTTGAAGAGTGTTGGGGACCTAAAAGGCTTACTTGTTATACTTGTAGATAGCCAAATCATATGAGTTGAGATTGTCTAATGGCAAGTTTGACTACAAGGGAGTCTCAAGTAGTTGGGCAAAACAGTGTTGGGGAGAATGTTCATGACACAAGTAGAGGCAGAGGGCAAGGTAGAGGCAAAAGAGGACATGGTCGAATAACTTTAGTTTTTAGTAGCGGACATACAACCCATACTCGACAATCGGCTAGAGTTTATGTTATCACTTGTCAATAGGCTCTAATAACTTTTGAAGTTATTTCTAGTATAATTTCTATTTGTGATTTAGATGTTTATGTTTTGATAGACCTACGATATACGCATTCATTTTTGTCTTTAGAATTTATATCATAGGTGCATGTTATGGTTGAATCCTTGGGATGTGATTTAGGTGTTTTAATGCCAATTGGAGGTAGTGTGATTATAAACAAAGCATGTAGAACTTGTCCAATGTTAGTGTGTGGGGTTGTATTGCTTGCAAATTTGATATTGATGAACTTTATGGAATTTGATGTTATTTTAGGTATGGATTAGTTATAAAAACATCATGTTATTTTAAATTGTCATACTAAAGAATTGATGATTATATCTTCAAAACAACTAAGAGTTATATTTCATAGGAAGTGCAAAACTATTCCAACTTATTTAATCTCATCTATTTAGACTTTACAAATAATCAAAAAATGTTGTGACACATTTTTAACAAGTCTGGGGGACACCAACGTTCCTAGTTTGGGTTTGGCAGATATTCATATAATGTGAGAGTCTCCAAAATTATTTCTTAATGACTTGTTGGGTTTGCAATCACATAGAAAAGTTGATTTTTTATATTGGGACCTTACCAGGAGTTGCACCTATTTCTATTGCACAATATTGAATGGCAATAGTGGAAATGTAAGAATTAATGAAACAAGTAGAAGAGTTATTGCAAAATGGTTTCATTCAACCTAGTAAATCTTCTAAAGGGGTACCAATGTTATTTGTGAATAAAAAGGACGAGAGCATGTGATTGTGTATTGATTATAGGCAACTGAATCAAGAAATAGTAAAAAAAAAAATATCCCTAAATGAGAATCAACGATTTGCTTGATCAACATTGAGGTGCAATGGTAGCTTCAAAAATTGATTTGAGATATAGGTATTGGCAGTTGAGGGTTATTGAGCCAAACATTATGAAAACTGCTTTTCGTATTAGTATGGTCATTATGAATTCCTTATTATTCCTTTTGGATTAACTAATGCTCTAACAACATTTATGGCAATTATGAATTGTACCTTCCAATAATATCTTGATCAATTTGTGATTATGTATATTGATGACATTCTCATATACTTATAAAATCATGAAGAGCATAAGCAACATCTAATAATTGTGTCGCATTTCTTAAAGGAAAAATAGTTATATGCCAAATTGAGCTAATGTGACTTTTGGATGAAATAAATAGTCTTTTTAGGGCATATAGTTTCCAGACATGGTGTTCAACCTAATCCAGCAAAGGTGAAAGCCATTTTGGAGTGGGATATAACCAAAAATGTATCAGAGGTGCATAGTTTTCTTGGGTTAGCTTGTTATTATAGATTATCTGCAAAGGATTCTCCATTATTGTTGGGCAATTGACAAAATTATAGAGGAGAATGTAGCACTTAAATGGGATAATCAATGTCAACAAAGTTTTAAGGAGGAAAAGAAATGATTGACTATAATACCAATTTTGACATTGCCATCAACAAATAATGGATTTGTTGTGTACACTGATGAATCAGGATGGGGTTTAGGATGTGTATTGATGTAGCAGGCAAAGGCGGTTGCTTATACTTCTTGACAATTGAGGCCTCATAATTTAAATTATCCTACACATGACTTAAAGTTAGCAACCATTGTCCACGCCTTGATAATTTGGACGCATCATTTGTATGGATAGACATTTAAAAATTTGATAGATTGTAAAAGCTTGAAATATATTCTAACATAAAGAGAATTGAACTAAGGTAGAGGAGATAGATAGAATTATTAAAGGATTGTGATTGCACTATTGATTATCATTTAGGTAAGGCTAATGTTGTTGCTGATGCTTTAAGTTGAAAAGTCTTATATGTTATTGTTGGTATGGTTGGTTACAATTTGAGATCCTTAAATGTAAAATTTGAGATTGAGAATGTGACAACTTTAGTGGCTACACTTTAGTTAAAGCCTGTGATAGATGATAAAATTATAAAAGTTCAAAGGAAGGATCTGTATTTGCAGAAAATGCTATTGAAGATAAAGGAAGGTAAGAAGACTCATTTTTCTATTGGAGATGATGGGATGATAGTGATGGGTAGTCAAGTTTGTGTACTAGATGTTGATGGTTTGAGAATAGAGATTATGTAGGAGGCACACAATGTACCATATGCTATGCATCTTAGAAGTACAAAGACGTATGGAAACCTGCGGTCACATTTTTTATGGTCAATGATGAAGACAGATATAGCTGAGTTTGTATCAAGATATTTAGCCTGCCAACAGATCAAGGCCAAACATCAAACACTGATAGGTAAGTTACATCTTTTATCTATTTTTATATGGAAATGAGAGAAAATTTCAAAGGATTTTATTGTCAATTTGCCTTAGACACAGAAAAGAAACAATATTGTTTGGGTTATTATGGATATACTCATAAAATCTACAAACTTATTGTCTATACGATAAACAGATTCACTCCATAGATTGGCTAAAATATATGTTGTTGAGATTATGAGATTACATGGCATTCCTATTTCTATTGTAACAAATAGAGATCCTGGATTCACTTCTCATTTTTTAAACAACTTACAAATAGCCTTGGGTACTCGTTTGAATTTGAGCACTACTTTTCACCCATAAAATGATGGTTAATCAAAGAGGACTATCCATACATTAGAGGATATGATGTGAGCTTATGTGTTAGAATTCAAAAGGGTTAGAATGAAAATTAGGTAAAGTGCAAATTTTAAAAGTTTTAGCGTTATATATTGTCTAAATGTCTATGAAGTATTTTTGCCAAATATTGTGTGCTAAGAGATATAGCTCCTTGATTGGGGCTAATCCTGAACCTACTCATGCAAGTGAAGTCTGAGATTGATCATTTCATTTGAGGACCATAAAAGCTGAAATGGAGCATGTATGAAATATAAAAAATGTTCATTTATATGTTAAATAATTGGATATAAATGAGTTTTTTAATTAGACTTCTGTGTTTTGGCCTATGGCTAAGTTTATAGGACTATTTAGTGTATAATTGTGCCTAAAATAAGGCAAATTTATAAAATTGACTGTAAATTATATAGTTCATATTTTGGACAAAATTTTGGATATGTTGTACCCATATATGTCTAATTAATTGAAAAGAATAATTAGGTCATTTGGATTTGTAAGGCAAAAGTAATTATAGAAACAACCTACCAATGTCATGATATTTTACTATAGTATATAGGCATAAAAAGATGAAAATCTTACTTTATTATGATGATTGATTTAGTGTCATGAAATTGGTCCTGGAGGCATTAAAGATAATATTGGGAATAATACAGGACCATCCATAACTTAATACTTAAAGCACGAGGTTAGTAAATAGCTAATAGTACTATACATATGGTTGGTTAAATGCCATGAACATCTACTAAATGGAATGAGATATTGTTAAATGAAATGATATTGATGAACACATTGATGAAAGGATTGTTATGTTTTTGAATTATTTTTTTTCATGAGATGTTGATAAATTATGACTAAGGAATGAAACTATGTTGTGATATGATTTGCCAAGGTTTATTGATGTTCTTAATAGTCATTATATTGCTAGAATTTTGTTGGATTTATTGGTGATTCGTTGTAAGACAAATACTTGATGTTGTTAAGCAAGTAATAAAATCTTATAGCATGTGTGGCAATAATATATGATAACCTGTATGGAAAAAAAATTTATAGCTTGTGTGGCAACAATATATGATAGCGTGACAACAACATTTGATAACTTTTATAGCAATGATATCTATAGCATGTGTGGCAACTAAATATGATAGCCTACAACATTTGATAGCCTATGTGGGAATGATATCTATAGCCTAAGTGGCAACAATATATAATAGTCTGTGTGGCAATACAATTTGATAATTTGTGTGGCATTAAATAGTAAAATCTCTATTTTGTTCATAGATATGATGATGAGTTATTTATATTTAAATATTTGTTATGTTATTTGTGATTGAAGTATGATTATGTGTTACTTACTGAGTATGCAAGATCACTCCTTTGCACTAATTTTTCTTTCAAGAATTATAGACTAAAAATTGCATCTAGTTTGCATTTTGGAAGTTGTTGTACAATAGTATGATAGAGGTTGGGCTAATATGCAGTTTGTTAGTATTTTGATTTATTTAGCCATGTATATTTTGTTGTAAATAGTTACTATTTAGTGATACAAGATATACAATGTTTAAAATAATTAAAGAAAGGTCTTTTAATGACAATTAATGGCATGAGAGAATTTTAATAATGTTGTGTCACTTTAGTATTTCATGTCTTATGAATGAGTTAATGCACCTACTCTTGGAATGATTAGCAAATGGGATGTCATAAAGGTCTAATGACCAAAGACCCTTATTCATTTCAAAATGGAGCTTTGTTGGTTTTTAAAAGGACTTTTTATGGTTTTCATATTTAAGGATACTTTTATGCTTTTTCTTATTTAATCATAAAAATTATGTTTATTTTTTGTTTTGTTTTGTCACTTTGAGGCAATGATTAAGTGAGGAATTTAAGTTTCCTTTGAGCTTGATAGCCTTCTACATGTTGTAGTTCATATGCTAGCCATGTGAAAAGTATCACCTTAGTTCTTTGATTTCTTAGGTTGGTATGGGTAATCTAACTTCTGTACTATTAGTTTATGCCCTAAATGTTCTATCTCTGTATGAGCAAGATGAAGAAGGGTTCAATAATCCTAGGACTTCATTTAAGTGAATCATTGCCTTAAAGTTATCCAATGCCCTCTAGATGCATAACATTATGTGTGTTTGTTCATATCCTTCCTTCTATTCATGATTCATGCATTTATAATATGTGTTGCAAGCTGTATATTTTTGTTTGTGTTGGTAAAACGTGATGACCATAGACTTAGATACATGTTAGGTTCCTTGACTGTAGAGTTATGGTTTAGTAATCATCACAGACCTTGCTTGCCTTTCTACATTTGCTTTAAGTTTTTCTTGCTTATTTGCTTTCATGTTAATTTGTTACTAACTTGCTTCTTCATTTGTGTGTAGGTATGACTATTTGGAATTAGGCCATGAACTTGGTCTTAACCATTATCCCATATGGATTATATGATTATGTCTGTGAATGGATGATGAATGCTAATATCCAATGCCATGTCACATGACCCCTTTCCCTATTATGGGTGACAATGTTTATATGGATGAATGATGATGCATGATAAAACCCTATTTGCCATGATAAATAACCCTACTTCTAATTAATTATGCATGACATGAAAGAATGGATACATAGATCGCATGCTAATCCTACCATTTGGATATGTATCCCCTATCCTCACCTTGTATGAATTATTTATTGCTTTTTTACATCATGTATTACATATTTAACTGTTATAGGATGTGCTTAGGTGGATAAAAGGGAAATTGATTAATAAAGGCAAAGTATAAAAATGAACCATTAATTGCTTGAAGGCCAAATCCTTATATTTAAGTGACTTAGGGGGTGCCTAACCTCTTCCCTGAGTCATACCTAACTCCCGAACTCGATCTCTGGTGGGGTGAAGATGGATTGGGCCATCTAAATGACTTAGATATGCTTAAAATTTATCATTGCCCAGATTCTTGCCTTAACCAAAGTTAGGTGGTGACTTAACATTTCACTTAGGAATGGTACCATTGTATTGTCCTACCTTGGCACCCCCATTGACCACCATTTTAGAAAAGGGATTTTTATCTTAGATGAGGCCTTAAAGGTCTCCCTTTGATCCAATCACATGCCATGACTAGGGATTACTGTAAATGTATGACCCTTGTCTTCTAATCCCTTAATGTCGACAAAAGGTAGGAGTCACAAGCAAGATTCCAATCATTCAAGCATATTTATAAAATTTGAGGCACTCATAGGGCTTATCAGATGAAACAGAGTTTTGAAGGAGTTATCAAGGGCACTGCTAGTGCAAAGAATGGGAAAGAGATATATTCTAGACAAAATGTCAATTATAAGACTATAACTAATAAGAGAAAGGATGAAGAAGAAGAGAGGGATCAATCAAATGAAAATATTGTCAACCAACCAGATGAAGCTGACTTTCCTATCACCATTGATGTTTTTGTTTCTAGCCTATTTGAGGATGATGATTTATTCCTTTCCAACTTTAAGGTCATGAATGATGAGTTTGCTTACCTATATGACATATTTCATGATGGTAGTGTGCATAGTATACATCATTTCATGAGCATCTTTAGCATTAATTATATGCATACCACTGCATTTAATCTTGGCACATAGGAAAATTCAAAAATCTTGCTCATTACTAGTGATATCACTCTAAAGGAGTGACAAAAGTTTGAAAATTTGCTCAAGAAATATCAGAAGCTTTTTGTTTGGACATATGACGATATTCCAAGGGTTGATAGGCAAATTGCAAAACATAAAATTATGACCCACCCGCTTATGAAATCGATAAAATATAAGCTTCGAAGGATGAGATCTTAGTGGGCTCAGTTGGTCAACGAAGAAGTAGAGAAGCAATTGAATGCCAAATTTTTAAAGATAATAGATTACCCCGAATGGTTAGCCAATATAATCCTGGTACCGAAGAAGGATGGAAGATGAAGATGTGTGTTGACTATAGTGATTTGAATAAAGCATGCCCAAAGGACGACTTTCCTATGCCACACATAAACATATTGGTTGATAGTGCCATAACTTGTGTCATGTATTCTTTTATAGATGGGTTCACTGGGTGCAACTAGATTCTCATGGCTATCATAGATAAGGTAAAAATGGCCTATCAAAGAATGAAGGACGTATTGTTATCAGATGATATCCTTTAGGTAGAAGAATGTGAGGGTGACATACTAGCGAATGGTAACTGCTTTATTGCATGACTTAAACCATAAAGAGTGGAGGTGTTCGTAGATGACATGATGGTGAAGTCATAAACTAAGGAAGGGAACTTTAAAGCTTTGGAAAAGTTTTTAAATAGAGTTGATTAGTATAACTCGAGATTTAATATGAAGAAGTATATGTTTGAGGCCACTGCTAGTAAGCTATTAGGACATGTGATTTTGTGAAAAGAGCATTAAAGTGGATCTGGATAAGGTAAAGGCTATTCAATAAATGCATGAACCTAAGACAAAGAAAGACGTCTAGGGTTTCCTTGATCACTCATAGTATATTAGCCAGTTTATAATGAGGTTAACCTCTATTTGCAAGCCGATCTTCAAGCTGCTAAGGAAGGATTAGTTAGTGAAGTGGATCAAATAATGCTAAAAAGCCTTTAAGAAAATAAAGGAGTATCTTACTAACCTACTACTATTAAAGCTAACAAGGCCTAAAAACTGCTGACTTTATATGTAACGCTAAAAGACAACTTTATTGGTGCAATGCCAATATAAGAAGATGAATCAAGGAATGAACATGTAGTATATTACCTTAGTAAGAAGTTATTGTCTTATGAAGAGAGATATAATCACGTGGAGAATACCTATCTGGTATTAGTTTGAGCAATAAGGAAATTGAGACACTATTTCTAATCATATTCTGTAGAAGTGGTTTCAAAACATGATCTAGTTAAATACTTACATGAGGCCCCTTCCTTGATGTGAAAGTTGGTGAAGTGACTAATCTTGTTAATCAAATTTGACATTAAGTATATAGCTGATAAGATGATCAAAAGATGGGCGATCTTAAATTATTTGGCATATTAGCCACTTGAGGAATGAGAATATGAACTGTCTAATTCTTAGATGAAGGATTATAAGCGATTAAGCCTCAAGGATATAAGGCATACTTGGACGGATATATAGACAAGAAAGTAACAGGTGTAAGGGTAATTTTGATTTTGCCAAAAGGAAACCTCTTATCTACACCTAAAAAGGTAGACTACAAGGTGACCAATAACATGGTCAAGTTTAAAGCTTGTGCACTTAGACTATAACTATTGAAATGGATAAGGCTTAGAATGACAGAGTGTTCGATGATTTGCTACTAGTCATTTCACAGGCAATAGACGAATGGGAACCGAAAGAAGAACATTTAGGCCTATATTTAGAGCATGTGAAGGGATTGGTTCAGAGTTTTCAAAGGATCATATTTCATCATCTACTGAAAGAAGAAAATGCAATGGTTGATGTCTTAGCCACTCTGGTTTCTATTTGGGATGGGTCGGAGGTGATGCCCATGAAGCCATTGATCACGCTTCGCTCTAAGGCAATATGCTATGTATATAGAGGGGTGACATAAGTATCAATGGAGTACCGTCCCTAGTATTTTGATATACAAAGCTAGTTGGACAACAATAAATACCCCATAGAGGTTAAGAAGAAGGATAAAAAGGTGATTCAAATATTATCCTCATAGTTTATAGTATACACTACTGTAATGTATAAAAGAATGCTCGATGGAGTCCACTTATGGTGCTTGGTAAAGGAAGACGCTAGCAGGGTCATAAAAGAAATGCATAGTGTAGTTTATAGTCCCATATGAATGGGAACGCATTAGCAAAGAAAATTCTAAGATTAGGATATTACTGGACTACTATGGAACACGATTGTATTTAAAAGGTTTAAAGCTATCATGAATGTTGAATCCATGGTAACCTTAGTCATTTGCCACCAATTGAGTTACAAAATCTAACTTCACCTTAGCCATTTCCAACGTGGGACATCGACGTGATCAATGAGATTAGATTAACTTCTATAAGGGGGCATCGATATATTATAATTGTAGTGGACTACTATTTGAAGTGGGTAACGACTGAAGCCTTTGGTGAGTTAAGAGCAAAGACATGGCATGATTCACTGAGAAAAACCTAATTTGTCACTACGGTGTTCCATACCATATTGTCATGGATAATGGTGTCCATTTCCACACAAAGTTCAAGGTTATCTTGGAAAAAGACAAAGTAGCCCACCATAATTCGTCATCATATAGGATGCAGGCTAACAAGGCAGTGAAAGTAGCAAGTAAGAATGCTAAAAGTATCTTTGCCATGACGATTGAAATATATAAGAACCAGTATGAGAAGCTACCACTAGCCTTATGAGGTTGTTGAACTATGATAAGAATGTTGACTGTGATGATGTCATACTCCCTAGTATATGGGATGGAGGTGATGCTCCTAATCGAGCTAAAAGTGAAGTAAATATGGGTATTAGTTGAATTTGGCATTCCTAAACACTGATAGGCAAGAAGTATATTCGAACAACTGGCTTTGCTAGATGATAAGTGATTAAGGGTCATTTATCATACCCATTGATACCAAGCTAGGATGGCTTGTACATTCAACAAGATGAGTATACATGAATAATAAAGGTTAGTGATATGATATTGAAGGCAGTCTGACAACATACTCATGATCTTTAAGGAAAGTTCATAAAAAACTAGGAATGCCCCTATAGGTCAAACAAATATACTCAGGTGGCACGGTGAAATTAGCAGATATGGATGGGAATAAATTGACTTAGCCAGTAAACCTCGATAAGTTGAGAAACTATTTTATGTGAGATATAAGAAATGTAAATAAGTCCACTAAGTTGAAAACCTGAAAGGGTGAGTTAGGCAAAAGTTAGGGCATATATAATTTTTTTTAAAAAAAAAAAGTGAAAATATAAGCTCGGTAAGTTGAAAATTTGAAAGACAACTTAGGTAAAAGTTAAGGCATATATAAAAATAAAAATAAAAATAAAGCAGAAATGAAAATATAAGCTCGCTAAGTTGAAAACCTAAAAGGGCAGCTTAGGTAAAAATTAGATCATAAAAATAAATGAAAGTGATATTTGAAAGAGTGCAATTGGCCACTATGCGACCATTGATGAAACATTTAGGCAACAACGAAGAAAACATGGATCAATGAGTGAAGGATCAGTAAGATAGAGGTATTAAGTAAAACAATTAGACCATCTAATGTGCCAATATTAAAGTAAAGTTCATGCACTTAATTAATATGTAATGTACAAAATATAAATGATTCATGTTGAGCATGATATCAAATGGAATTGCATTTGCATAATTAAAGTAAAGTTATTTATATAAGTCCTTGAATTATAAATAAATATAAAGTAGTCCTTTTTATGAAAGATCATTGTTACTCTTTGTTAATATGTTGCCCATAGCTCTAAAGGTCGCATAACCATGCCATGTATTCGCATCATCATCAGGCTGAGGGTCTCGACCAGTGTAGGAGTCATGGATGTGGCAGCTAGTTCATGTATCTCAAGTGTTAGGACAATAGACCCTTTATAAAGGAATGGAGGAAATATACCTCAAACTTAGGGCACTAAACTTGTGACGAACATGAACTAGATCATATAATGTACATAAAGTCAAAGCAGGAAGAATGACACAGTCCCCATAAGTCCTCAAGGTAACACATGATAGATTCCACAGTAAGCAGCTCCAACAGATGTTAGTAATAGTGATGTGGGACATCCACTCAGCCCACTAAGCTCTAATAGTAGCTTGCTTTAATAAACGACATTTGAATGGTGTTACAAGTAATAAAAACCTTGCATTCATAGTTACGACTGCCAATAATCCTAACCTCTCTTGCTGTCAAATGTGAAAATAAAAAAAAGAAAGAGAAAATAAATAGAAAAATGTATAATGCTCATTAGGTTGAAAACCCAAAAGGGTTGCTTAAGCAAAAGTGAGCAACCCGCTGGATTGAAAACCCACAAAGCAGTCCAAGCAAAAATTAGGGCAATAATAAAAAATATAGAAAAGGAAGAAATGAGTGTATACTATAAGAAAATAATTTTACCTAGAGTAGCAGCAGGTTCCCTATGAAAGAATCATTAACTCCGAGAGCTACTTCATCTAGAGCCATAATGGTCTGCCTTAAGATCATCGATATGGGGGTCCTCCTAAAATTTTTACTTGGAGTAACAATGGGCTCCTTATGAAAGAAATCGTTGACACCAAGAGCTAATTTATCCTAACCGATGATGGTCTCCCATAAGATCATCAGTATGGGGGTTCTCTTTTACTCAACTCCCTCTAGTAGAGGTAAATTAGCAAAATATGCTTGATATGGTGGAGAGCTTTAAGAGAAATCTTAAAGCTTGTTCTTTAACTTTGTTTTGAAGATAACTTTTGCAAGCATTTAACAATGATCTTTCCTTGAAGTTAGATCACACTTGTTTCACCCCTTTTATTCAAAGATCGATTTCATAACAAAAAATACTAGCTTTTTATCATTTTTCTATGCAACAAATATGGAAAATTGTTATCTCATGTTCTTGAGGTCAAGCTTTGCTCATCATCAAAAGTTATCGCTCAAGGTCAAGTGTAATTGCCTAAACACCATCACCTTGGACTAGGTATTTCTTTCTACAAAAAAAAAGTAATTATTAGATCTACATATTATTTATTAATAATAAATTATGGTTCTTATTTCCATTTGTAGTTGAATTTGGATTAGAGGGGCCATGCTCATGCATGGCAACACGAGGTGGTGGATGATCGCTCTTATAGGCAATGTCTACTAGCAAGTCCCTTATTGCGATAGTGGTACCTTGGGAAAAGGGTCCTTATATAGCATAAGGAGATAGCTACTTATCACGTGCCTTAGTGTCCACCCTCGAGTATGTTCTAGGTGGCAGACATGAAAGATGAAGACAAGATCCAAGTGGCATTATGTTTTATGATGGGGGATCAGTTGGTGATTAGAGGCTCTGATTACCAGAGTTTGATGGTAAGGGCACTTCTCGAGATGATTATTATGACCAAGGTAATGATTTGGGCATTCTCATGGTATGGGGTGTATCAAGGGATGCCTATATGCATTGAGAGATAAGAGAGATAATGGCGCACTCTGAGCGAAGGCCCTCGAAGCCTGCTCCTGCTATATAGGGTCATAAAAAGACATACATTTTGGGAGCCAAAGGATTAGAGCTAGTGGCGATAAGTAAGCTCCACCTTTTTCCCCGTTAGCATGGTTGAGTCCTACATTACCTCATTGACAAGTTTGATGATGGCATTGGAATCACCTAGTCCTTTTATTCCTTTAAGCCTGTTGACACCACCCACATAAGTATCCTTGTCTCACCTTTAGTGGTGACTTAGGATTTTCAAAAATTTTGATACACTTTCTTCCCCAATCCTTATCCTGATAAGAAATTCATATTCTTCATGATACCCATCACCTTCGGTTCAACCCACTTATTTGTAACCTAACAACTTGAAAGCCTCTATGATATGAGACAACCATACTCGATATTGATCCAATTTCTCTAACTTTCACATAAATTGTCACCATTTTCCCTTATAGGGGATCTTGACTTTCTAATGCACTATGGATGGCACTCCTCCTAACAAATGATACCATGGTCTCCCCAATAGCAAAATGAAGATGATAGGGATGTCTAACACTGTGAAATTCATTGTCATCTCCACAATCCAATTTTCACCATGATTTTGAATACTCCAATAGTTGACCTTTTACTATCATCATAAGCCTGAATGATATTATTTGACACCTCCAAGTCTTTCTATGATACCTCAAACTTTTCTCTGATACCTCAAAATTATGTAATAGCTTTAGAGGGAAAATGTTGATTCTAGATCGATCGTCAAGCATCACACATAGAGTTCAACTCCCCTTTACCTTTACTCTTATGAATAAAGCCAACTTGTGATCCCTTCCTTCTAATGGTAGGTCTTCATCTGAAAAGGTGATCTTTCCCTTTGTAGTAACCAGTATAACAACATCCTTCAGCATGGATTCCTTAGAGATAACCATAGCCTTCTTATGCTCGTAAAGAGTAATTAACAGTTTTCATACACTAATCGAAGTTGGCATCTTTTTTAATTGCCTCAAAATAGGGTTATCCCTTTTATTTTCCTTCACTACAAGCTTATCTATTTCTTTCACAATCCTTAGTTCCTTGACGGCTTCTCTATCAGGTAATACCTTCCACTTAGAGTCACATGGCTTGCCTAATCTCTTCTTTTCTCCTCATCACTCTTTTCTGACAATTGGATCATTTTCCCTCTCTTCATCTCTTTTGTCTTTTCATCTAACCTTTCCTATAGATTAGTACTGCAAACAATAGTTGCAACCTCCTTTGGTATCTCCTCAATGGTACCCATGACAATTTCTTTTGAAATTCCTAAATCTATTACAAATGTCCCTTGGTTTAGAGGTAGAACATTATGATAGTTTAGGAAATGATTCCCACTTATGCTCGATCTTCCATCATTTGGTGGAATAATAATCTTGTTATCAATGAGATCTTGAATCTTATGCCTCAATCTATAGTAGTCGCTAGTGTTATGGCCATGGAAGGAATAATAAACATTGGCATCATATCCCTTGGTCAATAGATTAGGAGGTGGCCTTGGTGCTAGCAATTTCAATACTCCTTTTTTTTTTTTTTTTTGTAACCTTTCAAATGCCTTATATAAGGGCATACCCAAATTTGTGAATTTCCTTAGGGCTCTCACTGCATTCACATAAGTCATCTTATTCCTTTCCCCTTGAGGTTGGGATAAGGCACTTCTTCTCCCCCTTATACTATTTCTTTGACTTAGCCTCTAACTTTTTGGCTTACAAACTAGCTTTCCTAAGGTTCTCAAAATTTCACACCAATATGCCCTTGATCTTGATGCCTATCCCTAGTAATGCCTCCTTAATGATCATCCTAACTTGTTCCCTTTCTATTGGCCTAGTAGTTGTCTCTAAAACTAACTTCTTCCACCTCTTTATATAATCATTGAAGCTTTTACTAAGTTTGTTCAATGACTTCAAATCCTATAAAGTAACTTCAAGTGCTAAGTTACATGCATAATACTTCTCAAAAGCTTTTGTTAATTCTTTCTAGCTCTCTTTAATTATCTTAGGCAAATTGTAATACCAT
Source organism: Omphalea diandra (assembly GCA_949677035.1). Lineage (NCBI taxonomy): Eukaryota > Viridiplantae > Streptophyta > Magnoliopsida > Malpighiales > Euphorbiaceae > Omphalea > Omphalea diandra. Next base: position 7,899 of record CATIWR010050123.1, on the reverse strand, counting down.
GTATTTGTAGACCCTTTTAATGAAAACTCAAATAGTTCAAGCATGGTATATGTATGTAACTTGAATGTCTTTATTATGAGCACATAAGAATGGATGCAGATAGTGGCATCTTGAGTCCCAATGAACTTATTCAAAAGTTTATAAGGAGCTTCTCAGGCTTTTAGGTAAGCAATTCTTCAATATTTGTTCCCTTCTCCAGACCTTTAGCACTAAGTGTCTTTTAGATCTTTTCTAGTTGTTTAAAAATACATTAACTAAGTGTTATCTTTCCCATTCTCAATAAGCTTATCCAGAGTAGTGGTAGTACTTCCCATTTTTTTGGTTATCTTACTTTCATGGTATTCCTTCATCTCGAATAGATCATCATCAATCACTTCCATAGGTGCCTTCCTTTATCTATTTTACTAACAAATGATTCACCCTTCTTTAAAGTCTCATTAAGGTGTTTATTCATTTCTTCTACTTCCAAAGTTAATGATATCCCAACATCACATGAAATACACAATGATAATAATAATATCAAATAAAATGCATAACATGTGAATCATAAATGTGGATTGTAATAAGCATGAAATGTAAGTGCATTTTAGAGGATATTAATGGCCTAAGGAAAAATCTTAACAAATAGGATCCTAAGGTTATTGAACCTTTCTCCACATTACTCCTAAAGAGCTAAGCATCCATAAACACCACTAACCATTATGAAGGTTAGGATTTTAGTCAAAAAGAAACTTTCTTAAGGCTAAAGATATGTATAGATAATCAAACATAAACCAAAACATAACATTAGGGGTCACTAAGTGTTGATCTTTCTCCCTAACTACAATCATATGTTCACTCAAAACAAGAAGAAATGAGTGTACAAGCTAGGAAGCTTGCAACCCCACCTTTCAGTGAGAATAAATCAAAGAAATTACGAAACTTTGAATCATAAAAGAGTAGCAAGTTTATGAGGTCATATAGAGTTGAAGTCCCCCTCTCAATCATAGTCAAAGTTCACAAAACAAAATACTTAGAGTAAAATAAAAGAGTAATGCATAAAGAAACCAAATCTAAAAGCATTAAACTAGAAGGGTAAGGTCAAAATCTTGATCCTAGCTCAATATTTAAGGTAATATGGGTTATATACGATGAAGTCTACCCAATATTCTTCTATTTATGCTCCTAAGGTACCCCATGAAACCATAGAAAAGAAGAAAATTTAGGTGAAAAATAAAAAGGTTTTAATAAGTTGTCCTCAATCAAAGAGGGTTATATAGACCAAGCAATGGTTTTAGAACCTTATAAGTGGTCTATATAGAATATTAATAGTTTGGTCTATATAGAATATTAATAGTTTGTACAACCTACCTAAACTGGATTTTTAAAAATATGAAAGACAATAAGGAAGGGCAAAAAGATAGAAAATGAAGGGGCAATATGATGCTTTTAAATGTTACTTATTCCTTTAGAGGCACTACGACGTGATTAATCCTCCAAAATGTAAATGTTATAATGTAAATAAATGTCGCTAGACTTAGAGAACCACTTTAGATCTTGGGTTAGATGTGTTAGGGTTTTTATTTTTATATTTAGGAGTGTTTGAGTATAAATTTGGTAGAGTAACTTTAGGGTTTTTCAAAGCCTCATTTTCTTTCTATAATGGTTAGGTATTTATAGACTGAGGGGGTTCGCAAGTGTTAGAATAGTCTTGGTTGCATCTCACTCATGATCTATAATAGATAAGGGCCTTGACGATTCTAAAATTAGGGTTTCCAAGTAGTCTGTATAGCCCACTGATTAGCTACATAACCATTTAGTTTACAAGGGATAAGATTCTAGAAGATTCTCTTGGCTAGGGTTTAGTGCTTGGTTGTACAACTAAGTAAGATGGTTATATAACCATTTAAACACTTATTGGCAAAATTGGGCTTTAGGTATTGGTGAACTTATGTGTGGTTTGGGGTTTGATCCAAGCTTATTAATGCCTTTGTTCTTCTTCCTTTTGCAATTTTCCTTTGCATTTTGTGGAATAATTCTAATAGTTTTCAACATCACCTTAAAGTCTAAAACCTAATGCTCATAGTACCTGTTATAGAGCTATTAAGTAGAGGATCCATCATAATACTTAGTAGAGTGCTATAAAAAGTCGCATGCAATGCTCGTCCCCCTTAGAAAGCTACCAAGAGATTAGTACCTATTAGAAGAGCTACTAAGGAAATCGTGTCCTTGTGTATCCTTTTATACTATTTACATTTATGTTGAGTGCTTTGTTATGCCTTATACAATGGTTATTTGCCCAAATGTCAATTCTTAATTCCCATAAAGGAGGGGCAAACTATGAGTATTATATTGGAGTATTGGAATGCTAGCCCGATGATGAGAAACTTATTGAATTCATCCTTAAAAAGGGTTGAGGAAATAATGCCCATGAAGGGGCAAAAGCCTAGACAAACCTTGAACTGAACCTACCCCTTTAAACACCCAAACCAAGAGAGCCTAATGAGAGATTATGAGAGTGGTCTGTATAGCCAACTTGAAAAGTCTGGACATAAAATTTATGATTTATATAGATAACTTCCAATAGGCCAAATAGTAAGAAGTTTTTTTTAGTAGCAATATTAAAACCTTAATGGTTGTGTAGACAACCAATGGTATACACAAATAACACTTAATATGTATAAACAATCTCTATATGCTAAAATCTATAATATTCATTGATCTTATTCCTAGTGAGAGAGGGAAAGGAAAAGATAAGGTGAAATCTATGCCATAAGGCATAATACACACTTTTCCATCTAGAAATACCCATCATTTGGAGGGGTTAAAGGAGGTAAGAGAGACCTCAAGGAAATTTTGCCAAATTAACCCTCAGGAAATTATGCAAAATTAAAAATTAAAACCCTTAAAAGCCCTTATTCACATAAACCAAAGAACCAAAAACTAGACTAAAAGATTTAAGGTAAAAGGCCAAACCTAGCTTCTTCTTTTTTTTTTCATTCGTTTCTTTGCATTTTAGAGAGATTGTATCATTTCAATGCCTTTAAAGGCCAAGAGATAACCTTTAGGCCATACTAGGCCTCAATTCCACCTCTCCCATCCTATTCCTTCCCTTTTTTTTCATATTCTATCTAAAACATCCTCAATGCTCTATATAAACATCTTGTTGTCTTTATAGACCTCTGTGTGGTCTATATAGACCATATACACTATTTATGTATATTATTTACAATGTGTATTCTTCTTAGTTTCCTTTATACTTGTAGTCTTCTTTGCATTTCTTAGGCTCAATAGTAGGTGGAATAAGCTACCATGTTTTGGCCATATTTCAAAAATAAACATGGTTTAGTAGGTGATTTACATCTTTTATGTCATGTTTGCTTATTTTCTTGTCATTTCAAGCATGGATTTAGAGGAAAAGTGATAGGGAAAAGCTTATAAAGCTAATAAGAACTTTATTCCCTTTTGTTTTGTTATTATTTATTATGTTTTGTTTAAGTCCTTTTACTACCTTATCTTTTATAATCTTAAAAGGGTTTGGTAGCCATCCACATGGATACATGAGTCTCTTAGCATGGGTTGTATATATGTTTCACTTGGTAGAGATTTCAAGAACCATGGCTCCTAATTCATGACCCTTAACATGCATTCTATATGAGTTTTTCATATTAATTTGATGTCATGTTCATATTCTTACCGTAGTTTGTATCCTAACCCTTTTCATGGCTAAGATTACTCTCCATATTTCTCTTGGTATAGAAATCACACTTAGAGTATTTTGGGAGAGGTTATTAGGACTCCTATAACCCCATAAACTAGCCTCACATTCTACCTAATGGTGTTTTATGCTTCTATTCATATGCTTTTCACATCACACATAATTTATGATACATTTTATGTTACTAATGCATAATGTGATTCATTGTTTATCATTTAAGCATGATATGATGATTGGGGTAATAGATTTGGACCATGATTAACTAATCATAAGATTAATAATGATGAATATTTAAGGATAAGTAGTCTAAATCTTACCATGGTAACGTAAGGATGACATAATTCCTACCCTTTCATTGATTTGATTAAGTTTAGGGTTGTCTTCCTTTATACTTCATTATTGGTTCTAAGGACTAAATTAAGTATAGTTTTGTAAATTGAGGGGTGCCAATTATTTCATAATTTTATATTCATTCATTTAATTTCATGCATTCCCCTTTACACTTTATAATATATTATTTAAATGTTATAAATTGTTGAATACAAGCTAGATGTGTGACTGCCCTAAAATGGACTATGTAATTGATGAGGACAAAACTTGCAAGTGTGAACCAAAGATGTCCAAATCTAGGCAGTTTGAGGGTGCTTAACATTATACCTAACTCTCAAATCTAATCTCTAATAAGGTGAAGACAGGTCAGGTTGTTTAGTTGACCTATTAGGGCTAGAACCCTTCCTTACCTAGAATTTTTTCCCAACTAAAGTTTGATGGCGACTCTCATTACGTATCAAGTGTAATGCTAAAACATCACCCCTCTTTAGTCCCCCCATTTACCACTTAAATTCAAAAGGGTTTTTGTCCATTGTGATGCCTTCTTTAAGATCCCCTGATGATCCAAAATGCATGCCACTAATAGGGTCATACCAATATAAGACCCTTATTCTCTCGACCCCCCTTAATGGTTGATAAATGATTAGGAGTGATAAGCAAGATTGTAACATCCCTATCCATATTCATTGGCATTATCACATGAACATATTCATTGCATAAATGATATGAAATCTCACATGAACATATGCATTGGATAAATGATCATTTAGTCATGCCATTTGTAGAAGCATGACAATGACACTTGCACTGTTATATTTGGGACACTTGAACATATATGTAGTGTTTGTATAGCTGCATGGAAAATTGTCTTATGTTATGTGCATGTTATATCATCATAAATAATGGTGTTATAGAGCTTATTTAAGAGTATAAGGAGCCTTTAAGGATTGAGAGATTGATAAAGGTGCTTAAGGAGTGAAGAAGAGGGACTAAAAGAGGAAAAGTGAACTTCTAACCAATGGAAATAAAGCACCATGATTTTATATTATTATAATAAGTTTATATCTGACAATTAGGGTAAAAAAATGAGGGGTAATTTGTGAGGTATGGCAGAAAGAGAGTTAGAGAGAGAGCTAAGGAAGAAAGAAAGAAAGAAAGAAAGAAAGAAGAAGAAGAAGAAGAAGAGAGGGAGAAAAGTGAGTTGCCTAAGGTTTTCTAATTTTAGGATAATAGGTAAGTTAATTTATCTTCTTCTCACCTGAAATTAACCTCTCATTACATGTTAATCATGCATGGTTAGTGAGAATTATAGAGTAATTGAGGTAGAGCTCTTAGATGGAAGTTGAATCCAAGAGAACTAGAGCTGTTTGTATTGTATTCTGCTATTAGAGTAGGATTTTGTACCCATGATTGCATAACCTTAAAAGATGAATTAGGGAAAGTGCAAAATATGAAAGTTATAACTTTATGTCTCATATAAATACCTATGAAACGGTTTTGCTTGATTTTGTTTGTGTGAGGAGATATGACTCCTTTAGTAGGACTGGGTCAAATCCAAACTAAGATTATCTCAGTCTTCTATTTTCTTATATTTTGATGGCCTTATGTTCTGATTTTGATAAATCATAAAACATGAAATTTGTAGGGTTATGTTCTCTCTAAATACCTGTAAATCATTTTTGATTGATTTGTTGTGTGTAACGAGATATGGCTCATTGATTGGGACTGACTCTATATTGGGATGAAACCTCACATTTCTTTTAAGTCAGTTTTCCAAGAATTTAATGGCCATAGATTCATAATTTGATAATGGTATAAACTTGAAAGTTGTATATTTATGTCTTATCTACATGCTTGTGAAATATTATTGCCAAATCCAGCATGGTTGTTGAGATATGGTCCCTTCATCATGATTGTTTGTCAACATATTACAAACCTACTTACCCTGAGATTGGTCCTTTATTTTGGTGACTTTATAGACTGAATTAGACAATGAGTAAAACATTAAAAATATTCCTTTATATGTTTTATAATTGGTGATCGATTATTATTACAACTAGATTGGTACAATTTGAGATACACTCAATAAGGTAATACCTACTCAGACTGAGATGACATTGCAATAAGGCAAAATTCAAAAATTCACCACATTTTCTATGTGTCTGATATTGGCTTGAAATTTAAATAAGTTGTATCATTATGTGTCCAATTTATTTGAAAAAAAGAATCAAGTAATTTGGATGAGTATATCTGGAGTTATTGTTATGAGAGTATAGCAAGCTCAGTTTGCCATATAAGGAAAATATGCATAAATACTAGGTCCATTTCATGAATCATGTCATAGTTGCATAACAAAATGAAAATCTTGCTTTATCATCATAAATTGAATTGGTGTATTGAAATAGGTCTTCAAGGCATTGAGGATAATAGTGGGAATAAGCCGAGACCATCCACAGCTAAATAAACTTGAAGGAGGAGGTAAGTAAATAGCTAATGGTACTATATGTGTGATGGGTTAAATGCCATATACTACAATGGAATGAAATGTTGTTTAATGTGATGATATTATGGTATACATAGATAAAAGATTGTTATATTCTTGATTTATTTATTTCCATGAGATGTTGATAAATTATGACTGGGGAATGGGAGTATGTGGTGATACGAGCTTCCAAAGTTACGGGTGTTATTATTAGTCAAAATATTGCTGAAATTTTGTTAGATTTATAGTTGATTGGTTGAAAGGCTAATACTTGATATTGTTGGCAAGTAAAAATATTTGATAGCCTATGTGGCGATAATATTCGATAGTTTATATGGCGATAATATTTGATAGCTTATTTGGCGGCAATATTTGATAGCCTATGTGGCGATAATATTTGATAGCCTATGTGGTGATAATATTTGAAAGCTTATGTGGTGATAATATTTGACAGCTTATGTGGCGATGATATTTGATAGCTTATGTGGCGATGATATTTGATAGCCTATGTGGAGATGATATTTGATAGCCTATGTGGCGATAATATTTGATAGTCTATGTGGCGATAATATTTGATAGCCTATGTGGCGATAATATTTGATAGTCTATGTGGGGATAATATTTGATAGCTTATGTCACGATAATATTTAATAGCCTATGTGGGGATAATATTTGATAGCTTATGTGGCGATAATATTTAATAGCCTATGTGGCGATAATATTTGATAGCTTATGTGGCGATAATATTTGATAGCCTATGTGGCGATAATATTTGATAGCCTATGTGGCGATAATATTTGATAGCCTATGTGGCGATAATATTTGATAGCCTATGTGGCGATAATATTTGATAGCTTATGTGGCGATAATATTTGATAGTCTATGTGGCGATAATATTTGATAGCTTATGTGGCCATAATATTTGATAGATTATGTGGCGATAATATTTGATAGCCTATGTGGTGATAATATTTGATAGCCTATGTGGCGATAATATTTGATAGCCTATGTGGGGATAATATTTGATAGATTATGTGGCGATAATATTTGATAGCTTATGTGGCGATAATATTTGATAGCTTATGTGGCGATAATATTTGATAGCCTATGTGGCGATAATATTTGATAGCGTATGTGGCGATAATATTTGATAGCTTATGTGGCCATAATATTTGATAGCCTATGTGGCGATAATATTTGATAGATTATGTGGCGGTAATATTTGATAGCTTATGTGGCGATAATATTTGATAGCTTATGTGGCGATAATATTTGATAGCTTATGTGGCGATAATATTTGATAGCTTATGTGGCGATCATATTTAATAGTCTGTGGCAAGAACATTTGATAGCCTGTGTGGCAATGATATGATAGCCTGTGTGGCAATGA
>CATIWR010050115.1:0-62973 GCA_949677035.1 Omphalea diandra | reverse complement strand
TTTCTTAAATATATAATATTCATTAAACATAACTCTTTAAATATAATTCTTAATAAATATCATAAACTTAATAAAAATAATATATTGATTAATTTAAAATTATTTCTCTTAAAATACTAACATATATATTAAAATATACATAATGATCATTAAATTATTAAAAATTCATAATAATATTCATAAAATTAGGGGCAATATAATTAAAATAGCTCAAATTACTAAAATTTCCTGAAACCAGATACCTAACCCTATGAAATTTCCTAAAACTATATGTCAGACCTTATGTAGATATTCTTTTATTTTCTCAAAAGCTTTAAAACACTTCTCATTCCACTTCACCAGCTAGTCCTTTTTTTAACAATTTGAAGATAAGTTCACAGATAGGGGTGAGTCCAACTATGAAACTGATGATATATTTAGACGATCTAGGAAACATTGAACTTCTTTCTCTATCTTAGGTGCAGACAAGTCCTGAATGGTTTTTAATTTGTATGGGCCCACTTCATCCCTCATTACATGTCCCAACAACTTACCAGCTGTAACCCCAAACACACTTCTTGGGATTCAACCTCAGGTTGTACTAGTCAACTCTCTTTAGGAACTTTCTAAGGCTTCAAAGTGTCCCACCCTCATTTTAGACTTTACCATCATGTCATCTATATACATTTCTACTTCTTTATGGATCAAGTCATTGAACATGGCATTTGGCATTCTTTCGTATGTCACTCTTGCATTCTTTAAACTAAAAGGCATCACTTTGTAATAGTACATCCCTTATTCTATAATAAAAGCCATTTCACTTTATTTGTAATGGTTCTTAGAATCTGATTATAGTTTAAGAGCCCATCTATGAAAGTGTACATGACCTATGTTGTAACACTATCTACTAATACATCAATGTAGGGTAAAGGAAAATCATCCTTGGAGCATGCTTTGTTCAGATCTCTATAATTAACACACGTCTATACTCTCCCATCTTTCTTCGGTACTCACACTATGTAAGCCAACCATTTGGGATATTTAAGTGTCTCTAGGAACTTGGCATTTAACTTCTTTGCCAGCTTCTTTTAACTAGCTGAGCTCATTCTAGTCTCATTCTCTTGAACTTTTACTTTATCGACCTCATGTGAGGGTAAATTGGAATTTTGTACTTGATTATTCGGTGATAAACCCTTGGCATGTCTTCATATGTCAAAGCAAAGACCCTTTGATACTTCATGTTTAACTATTCGAATTTTCATCACTCTTCTAGTGTGACATTATTAGCAATATGTGACATTACTAGCAATAAGTAAGATCTTCAAATTTTTTATATGCCAATATTAAATGTAGTGTATGCTTAAAATTAATATTAAATATGCTTATGAAATGATGCATGCTACCATTAGGAAACACATCACACAAGTAAGTGAATTCATTATTCATTACCTTAAACTTTGAAATAAATACATCATCATCTTTAAATAGGCTAGAAATAAGAACATCATAAGTGTTAAGAAAGATGACTTCTTCTAGCAAATCAATAAGAGTCTTTTCAACATCAATCTTTTTTTCCTCTTCAATTTGCCCCTTATAAACAACATTCATATCACTAACTTATTCAAAACTCACCTCCTTCCCAATCTCAGTGTCAGCTACAACTTTTACTACTCTTTAAACTCTTACTTCATCTTATTGTCCTTGAGCTTAATCCTCATAAAAATCTCCCAGAGTGCCACCCTGTTTGATTCAGCTTGGTTGACTTGCATTTTAACACCACTTCCTACATCTTTAATGGAGTTAACAATCATATTCTTAATGTCAGCCAAGTTTAATCCCATATAAGTCCCCTCATTGAATTTACATAACATTATATATCCCTATTCCATATCCACATGGATATAGTAAAAGGAATTAGAAGCTCAACTATTTATCATTACCATTCCAGTTAATTCAATGACTTATAATACATTTTCTTCTTCTTTTCCATAGGTGGTATTCAAATTGTATTGGGAGATTGTCTATACAAGTATAACTTGTCAATTTGGGAATCCTTTTACATATGAACAAGGAAGTTTTATGGGGAATTTTAATTGCCAATCCAACAATCCTTACTATAATACTTACATCCTTGATTGGTAAAACCACCCAACTTTTCTTAGTCTAACAACAACTATTTGAAACCTCCTCTTGTTTTTTATCAATCACAAATCTACCAATCCAAAGAGGAAAAGTCTAACCTAGAAAGCATATTAGAGAAATTCATCACAAAAATCAATTCTAGGTTAGAAAATTAAGATGAGATGTTAAAAAGCATAAATGCAAAGTTAAAAGACTATTATTCTTCCTTCCATAACGTTGAGATTCAAATAGGACTCATAGATAATGCCTTAAACTCTATATCTTTTGACATCCTACATAGCACCTCAAAATCTAATCTTTGGGAGTAAGTGAAAGCTATTACGTTAAAGAGCGACAAGGAGAAAAATTCAAAGGTGAAAGAGGAGGAAGGAACTAAGAATGAAGAAGACAAAGACAAAGAGATAATCAAATAAGATAATCTAAAAGAGCAAGTCAATCTTTATATGCCTCCTAAGCCTTATGTGACTCTACCTTTGCCTTTAAAATTAAGAAGTATAAGAAGGACAAAGAGCTCATCGAGGAAAGTAAACTACAACAAAAGCCATCCATGAAGGATGAAGCATTAAGCTTATCAATAAAAAAGAGGGAGTTTTGAGCTTGAAAAATCTAAATCGAAAAGATATGAAAAGAGTTTTATTGTTAAGGAATTCAAAGTAAGTAATACTTCCATTCTCGAAATGTATAATGTTTTCCTTTCTTCTTTCTCTCTTATTGATGAATTAGACTATGACGAGGAAATAAAAACACCTCTTTAACTTTTCCATTCTTATCACTTTGAGCTAGACCTATTACCTTTTCTTTATAATGATGCATGTTTTAGAGAACAAAATACCTCATATGTTCTAATCTTTAATGATATGACCCAAGAACAAGAAAAAAGGTTAAGAAAAATAAATAGGTATTTAGATATGGTCATAATTGATTTAAGGGATTTTAATCCAATGAATTGCATGCATCTAACTTTGAAGAAGGAAAATCACAAAGCCAACGTAAAACGCAAGTAGTGCCAAGCTCTTAAAGGTCAAGCCAATGACCTTAAATTAGCATGTCTTTTCTATTTTTCTGTTGTTATATGTCTTATCGCTTTATGTTACGTTTTGTGTTCCTAGCTTTTGGTTGATGCTTATCTTAATTACAGATTTTGTTTCTTTTTGCCTCCATTAAAGTAACTTTTCTTTATTCCTCTTATCTCTTTTGCATTCATTATATCATTGAGGATAATGACAAATTTTAAGTTTGGAAGAATTTGGGGATTTCATGTGCTAAATTTGTTCTTTGAATGTAAAATTTGATAATTTATATTATTAAATGGTATTTTGTAGGTCTAACATGAAAAATAAATAAAGAATTTGATAAACCCCTTATTTGAATCAATTAGGTTAAATTAACTTACAATAATGATATGATCTTAATTAATATGTTTGATTTATAGTTAATTATCATAATATAGTAAATTAAGAACATTTGTTGAAATATGGATTTTGTGATTGCAACTAATAATTATACATGATTTAGGTAAGTTGACACTTCTACACATGTTCGAACTTGCTAAACCATCTTTTAATGTGAAATCCTAGATTTAGTAATCCTAAGGAGATGATGAGGCATTCTTTGGCCCTCATTCAATCCCCATCCATACCTTAATATGCATTATCCATTGTTACCGCTTTTAGCCTTATTATGTATTGACTTGTGAGTATAATTACCCTTTTCTTTCTTTAACCCATAACCCTCTTTATAACCATATAGCCTAAATGATCTTTTACTTCCCATATTTAAGAGAATAAAGTTAGGATACGGTTGCATAATGATACATTATGTGTTGTGTCATTTATGTGTAAATTTGAAGAATTTACAAAAAAAGGCTCATTTATTATTATATTTTACACCGTAATGATCATTTCAAGTTTGGGGTGGCAAATTGATATTTTTTATATTTTGCTCATACGTATATCATTCATTCTTGTCGTTTAAAAAAATGAAAAAGAAAGATAAAAAAATAAAAAAAGATGAGAAAAATAAGAAAAAGAAATAATGATTAACATAAAGGAAGATGATGAGAAAAGAATAAAATGAAGCAAAATAAAACAAAAAGAAAGAAAGGAAAGATCAAGCCACCAAAGGGCAAAACAAAAAGGGTAGCATAAATGCTTTGTAAATAAATATTAAGGGCAATGCAAATAAAGTGATTCATCATACTTCACATAATTGCTATAACTAATATCTTAGAAAATACTCTCTTACCCTTAAACTTGACCACTTTTTTATATGCCTTATGCCTAGTTTCTCATTACAAGCTTAAAAGACCTTATGATCCTAAGGTTGCTAAAATATACATTAGTTAAGAAAAGTGGGATAGTCCTATCTATGGTCATGTGTAACTTCGAAAAAGTTGAAGTTGAATCTTATTTAAGTTATGCGATTAGAAGTTGAAATTTTGAATGAAATATGCTGCCAAGACACACACATACACACACACACACACACACACACACACACACACATAATCTATTGTGTTAATTGAATGTAAATAAAGCATGTTAGTTAAAATGTGTTGTTGCAAGTATATTTATTTAATTGATTAAAATTTTGGTTATCATTGAGATAAACATCTCCTTGGATCTTGTAACGTAATTTTGATCATTTGAATTATTGGATTTTTCTAGGATTAGTTCTTGCTTAAGGATAAGCTAAAGTTTAAGTTTAGGGGAATTTGTTTGGTGCATAATTTGCATATATTTCATAACTAATTCCTTTTAAGTATCAATAATATTATGTTAATTTTTAATTTTTAAAGGATTTCAGGAAGTAAATTTGTGTTTTGTTGGGTTAATAAGGAGAAAGAGTGGCTAAAGATTAAGAAAAGGCAACCTAAGTTTTAGTTTTGAGCACTACTTGGTATTTTGGTGTAACTCCTTTGATAGAGCTCTAATAGAAAGATAACATATAAGGCTACAACTTTTATGTTTTGTTATATAACTATTTTAGCCATATTTAAGGACAAAAATGTGTCATAACTAAGCATGGTTGTACTACCTTTAGCTTGGTCATGCTTCTTCCAAACATGACCATGCTTCTTCTAGACATTTCCATGCTCCTACAAGGTAAAAAAAATTAAGACATGACATGGTTAGATGATATGGCCATGCCCGAGTAATCATATAAAACCACGTCCATGTGCATGGTTGTGGATTGAGAAAGTCATAAATGGGATCTTCAAATCTTCTTTAATTTCTTCCTTCTCCATTTTTCCAAGCTTCCTACTTAGTAAATACGTCAAGAGAACTATAAAAGAAGGCAAAGCCTCATAAATTAAGCATTGAAAATTATCAAATGACTATCCAAAAAGTAAAGAAACTGATCAAGTAAGGGTTTAGGAGCAAAAAGGAGCAAGAAGGCAGTCATTCTAAAGCTTCAACGATTGAAGTCTATGGCTTTAAATATCATCAATTTGATTGTTTCTTATTATTTTTATTCTATTATGAGCAAATTTTCTTTATGCTAGGATTGTAAATGGTTCTTATTTAACTCTTATGGTTTTCTAATATAAATTCTTTTAATTTTATTCATTATTGTGTCAGCAATCATTGTGACCTTTATGTTATTGATTAAAGGGTCTTTAATCATATTTAGTTTTATGAACTAACTATTGAGAAATGCTTTTTATGAAATGGACCTTTAATGATTCTCTTAATCTATTATCGGTAGAGACCTTAATAATTTATTGCTATCATTAAGATTTTGCATAGTTTAATAGTAACATGATGTTTAATTATTATGCTAAGAGACTTTTAGTTTAATGTGTTTTTGTATGTTAATTGATACTTGAGAAAGATTAATTAATTACCTAAGTGATCCAACAATAACATTTAATGAATTAATTAATTGAATGAAAGATTAGAAAATATAAGTTGCAAACAAGTGAATTTGAACCCTTAGTTAACTTCTTCTATTGATTATTTTCTTTGCAAATACTTTGTCTATGTTTTTATTTAGTTTTACTTCTTAGTTTAAACCACCTTTCAAATAGGTTTTCTAGAAACTATAAGGAACATAAAGCTTAGTACTTACTATGTGATCCTCATGGGAACGATATTTGTACTCTTGTACACTTTATTACTTTACGACCTGTGCGTTTATAGTTCAAGGGATTATAGTTCAAAGGGATATTTATATAACACTAACCCATCACATTGATCAAGCTCAAGAATTGGTATGGCCTAAGGAAAAGGTTGAGCACCCTTTAATCGCTCAAATTCAAGACTATGACTTTTGAGAATCTATGGTTCTCATTTACAAGTTTTGTCCTCATCAATTATTTTGTCCATATTATATTGGTCCTAATCATTCATCTAGTGATATTTCACATATTCACATATATTCAACATAGGGACGAAAGAGAAAATAATCATTGGAGGGTTTTTATGATCATTAATCAAAATAAAAATGTGTAAATACCAAGTCTTGTAATTTGAAATAATGAAAACATAAGTGTGAGCATCAAATTTTAGGCCTCAGCAAGCAAGTCCAATGATGAAAACTATTGGATTGATTCCACAAGATGAAAGGGAAATTGAAAAATAAAAAAGAGTAAAGGCCTTGAGAAAGCCTTAGATCAAACTCCAAATTAAGCCAAAGCTCATTAAGACCAAAAACTCAAAACTGCCAGATATGGTTTAAATGGTTGTACAATTAAGTAATAAACCCTGCCAATATAACATTCTATAATCTTACCCTTATAAAACCCTAAGATGTAAAACCAACACAATGGACTATACAACTAACCTCTTATGTGTACAAACCACTTAGAAACCCTAGTTTCAAAACCTTCATGGCCCTTGTCTATTGTGGGTTATGAATAAGGTGTAACCAAAGCCTTTGCAACTTTGTTACACCCCTCTCCCATTATAAATGCCTCTCCATTAGAGAGAGGGAGAAGGTTTGGAAAACCCTTATGTTACTCTACCAAAATTGTTACTTTAAAACCTTAAATATACATAAACTAACCTTAGCACATCTAACCTAAGATATAAGGTGTTTTTTTAAGTCTTGTAACTCTCTTTTGTATACAAACCTTTGCAATTTTACAACATTAATTATAATATAATGCCTATAAAGGCAAGAACAATATCTAGAAGCTTTAAAGAGTCTCCTACACACTTCTCTTCTTCTCCCTTTCTTTTTTCTTTTGAAAAACCCAATTTTGGTAGGCTGCACAAACCACTTAAAAGGCTCAACAAACCACCAATTTATTCACACAGTTCTTTTTAACTAAGGACAATTTTGTAAAACTTATCTTCTCCTTCATTTAGGTTCCTTTCTTTCTTAAGGTTTCTAAGAGATGTCTTTAGAGTTCCATTGACACAATAGGGATAGTCTATATGACTTAGAAGTACTATTTAATAAAATAATTGGGCAGTGACCATGTGTAGGTGTATTTTATGATTTTCATACATTGAATCCAATATTTCCTCTTCACTTGATGCTTAAATATGAGATACATGTTTTATTTTAAGGACCATTTTAGCTATGACCAAGTGAGGAATTCTTCATTTTTATGGCCTTCAGAGCTTCTCTATGATTATTGTTATTTTAAGTTGTGTTTATGTTCTAATTGTTATCACTATGGGATGATGTGATTAGTTTTCTAGCTAATGCACTTCTTTCTATATACTTTAGGTGACCACATGATTAGGGTAAGGAGAGAAATATTCACACTTAATGACCCCCTCTCCCCTTATTATATTGTGTTTTACTCTTGCATTATATACATACTTTGGCCATAAGATGGTTTCTTTTTATTAACATGTTGATCTTCATCATAGTTAATGGTGTTCATAGATGCTTAGCTTTTTAGGAGCAATGTGGATGTGAGTTCAATAACCCTATTATACCACTTATTTAAACATTGCCCTAGGCCATTAACATCGTTCAAGGTGCACTTGCATTTCATGCATAATTTTCCATTTGCATGGCTCATATGTTTATGTTATATTTGTCATCATTATCACTCTTATGTGATTCATATGATGTTTGGATGATTGACTTTGGATTTTCATTTTGACTTGGCTCTTTCAATTTGAGACTTGGTGAAGCCCTTATTTAAACTCTATTTACCTTTGCCCATTTTATTATCTTATCCCTTTGATGATTACTAGTATGTGTTTCCTTGTGCAAGTGGTGGAGAGGGACATTATAAGTCACATTATTCATGGTTGTGGTTAGTTAATATGCATGACCTCCCTATGTGATATTGCATGCCCTACCCCCTTTTATTATGTATACAATGCTTTGATGATTGATTGGAAGCATTAGAATCATGCTTAAAGGCATTAATCAAACTATTAATAAAAATGTAAAAATGGTAAAAGGTGAACCAAAGATGCTCGAGGTTGGATACCAATATTAGAGTAGTCGAGGGGTGCCTAACCTTTTTCCTAAGTCATATCCAATTTTTAAACTTGATCTTTGATGGGATGAAGACAAATTAGGCCTTTTAAATGATTCAGGTAGGTTTTAATTTTGTACTTACCTAGATTCTTTTCCCAACAAGTATTAGGTAGCAACTCTACATTCCATTAGGGATGATACCAATGTATTGTTCCATTTTGGTCTCATTTTAACCATCAAATTAGAAAAAGGGCTTCAAATATGCTTGAGGCCCAAGATATATCGTTGAGCGAAACATGAGCCATAATTTAAGGTTAATACTACTATATTACCCTTGTTCTCTTGATCTCTCATTTATTGATAAAAGGATGGATCACAAGTAAGATTCCATTCATTCAAGCCTAACCTTAAGAATTGAGGCACTCATAGTGACAACTTTAATGGGGACTAAAAATTGACTTCGCGTTCAATCTTTGGTTCACTCTTTATCATGCTGACTTTCTTATTGATTAATCCATTAAACTCATATAGCCTTCACACTTCACCACATGCTCTAGGTCTACCCTTAAATAAACTAATGAATTCACCAAACTTGAGACTTAAGCTTCATTAAAAGATGGTGAGGATAGTTCATCACTCACAAGCCAAGTACCATAGGGTACATCAAATGGGGGGTTACAACAATTGTCTCCTAAGCTTATGGGGGTCATCATCTGCAATAGTCATCTAAGCCATATGGCGTATGTAAAAGCCAATAACACCTCAAAATAGGATACCCTTTTGTTTGTATTTTGCTTTAAAGTGGGTGATTAAAGCCTTCAAAGAACATGGTTAAGTATTCCTCATGTAAACACAATGTTACCCCACTCCCCTTTAATGTAAATTTCCCCTTGTAAAATTTTGTTTATTCCCCTGCCTTACCATGATTAATATAAAGAATTATTTGTTGTAGTCAATTCTCTGTTTGAGATTGAATAAATTTTTATTTTTAAAGACTTGGTCCAAGATGACAACCGCATATTCTTTGTCCCAGGATGGTAAAAGATCTAGGAAAAAGCCTATAGACCTCATATGTGGCAAAAATAAGATTGGAAGGATCTTTTGTAATAACATGTATATTTTATGCATACATGCATTACTTATCTTATTCATGAATCATGTTAATAACCCTCATTTTATAACCATCATAGCTTTGTCTCAACCCTCATGGAAGAGAAAGGGTAACTGATTAGTTAGGAAGAGCATGACACCTAGCTCGATTGAAAGGTTGAAATTTATCATTGAACCAATTATACCACCTGAAGTCATTGAAAGGATAAGGTTAAAATGAACTGTAATATGGAGGAAAAAATTATTGAATAGGTGAACAAGAATTTTAATGAGATATTGAAAAAGGTCGATGCATTTACAAGTAAGACAGATAAGGGGAAAACATTGATGGAGTTACCCCAACCCATGTTAATTGTTGATGACGTATTTAGAATGAAGGAGTGTTATGAAACAAAATTTGCTAAGGAAGTAGAAAGCACTATTATAGATCCTTACAAACTAGTGGAGAGCGAGAAGGGAGCACTTAGTTTGATGACCTTATTAGGTAACTTGAGAAGATCTAAAAGACACTTATAGTAAAGGGACTAGAACAGGGGACTAACAATGAGGAGTTGCTTACTCGTAAGCCTAAAAAGCTTTATCACCAATTTATGAATGTCAAAACTTCCAAAGTTCACTGGAACTCAAGATGTTACTAATCATATCCACTCTTGTGTGCTGGTAATGAAGACATCTAAGGTGCCCACAGACATCATGCTTGAGCTATCTGAGTTGTCATTATAAGGGTCTATGAAGACATGGTATTGTAATCTGCCAAAGACTATAAGTTGAAGTTAGAAAGAACTGATATAAGCTTTCGAAAACAATATGCCTATAATTTAGCACTAGAAGTTACACTATAAGATTTAGAATCATTGAACTAAAAAAGTTGGTGAAAGCTTAAACGACGATATCAAGGGATAGAAAAAGTTAGCTTCAAAAGCAACTACTAGAGTAATGGAAAAAGAGTAAGTGAGGATGAACATCAAGAGGGCATTACTGAGAATAGGTATTAAAATTAAAGGTATGTTGGTGAGGAATTTGAAGACCTTAGAGAAGTTGGCTAGCAAGTTGAGGAGTTAGAGGCTAAGTCAAAGAAGTAATATGGTGGGAGGAGAAACATGCCATCTCAAACTCAAGGAAAGGTCAACAAAATAATTTGATGTAAATGCAATAAGAATGTTGAGGCAATTCACTAATTTAGGAATGCCCCTATCTAAAGCATTCAAAAGGCTACATAAGAAAGGAGTGCTAAAACCTTTAGCACCAAAGGAGTGCTAAAACCTTTAGCACCAAGGCCACCTTACAACCCACTGTCATGAGGATACAATGCTAATACTTATTATGCCTTTCACCAAAGACTAGGACACAATATAAATGATTGCTACATGTTGAGGCATGAGATCCAAGATCTTATAGACAACAAGACTATTTCAAATGTTGAAAAGCCAAGTAAAAGAGAAAATCCTCTCTTGAACGATCATAGTGTTCCACCCCTAAACTAAAGAACATTTAAGATTGATTCAAGAATTTTTAAGGAGGTTATCATGGCTACTGTTAAAGGGTAACCTTTATAAAGGTTGCAGTTGTCATTTGCATTATTAATACATAAGATATTTCAAATGAGGAAATAGAGGAAGCAAGGAGGAAGAAGATGATCAAGTTATGGGAGAGAAGTGATAAAGAGAAGGTAGAGGAATAGGTAAAACATATCACTCGAAGTGGAAAGTATTACATTGATAGTGAGGCCCTTAAGGAACCAAAGGTTGAGAAAGAAATAGAAAAGACAATATGAATGGAAAAAGAAGAGGATAACCTTTTTCTAGGATAGTTAAAGAAGAAGCCAACATAGATCAGTATGGGGGAGTTGCTTATTACTTCTTAAGAACATAATAAGGCTATAGTCGAAGCATTATCAATTCTAATTATCTCTAAGGAAGATACTCTAAAGATGTTCTTGCTATTATAAACAAGAAAAAGGTCACCATCTTTGATGAAGACTTGTCGATAGAAAGAAGGGACCATAACTTAGCTTTTTACAAAAGAGCCGAAGTGAAAGGAAGAAGAACCCTATGTTTAATGGTTAATAATGGTTAGGTATTAACATTTGCCAACTATAATTGCTACATAAGTTTGGATTATTAAAGAAAGAATTAGGCAAATGATGATGGTAAAATATAAGTCATTGGAATATTCAAGACCATGGTGAAAACTTAGAGACAGTGGTATGGTTTATAATGTTAAATATCCCAATTATTTTCACATTATTATTATGAAGGATATTGTGTCACCTATTGGGAAGGATACTATCTAAAACATATCAAAGGGTTAAGATCCCTTACAAAGATGAGATTCCGACAATGTGTGTTGAAGTCTAGGAAATTGTGACAATAGTAAGTGTAGTTGTACTACATCTTAGAGGTTTTTATATGTCTAGGGTTATGGATAAATTAGTCGATCCTTTAGTGATAGGTATCATGAAGAACATGAATTTTATGCCTGGTAAAGGGCTTTGAAAGAATTCAATAGACATGCTGAAATTTCTTGAGATTCCTACTCAAACTACTAGGAGGGGACTCGATTTTCATGGGAAAGGAATGAAGCTAAAGGTGAGGGATCTGCACAGTCTAATATCTGATTTCTTTGTAAATGAAGTAGAATAGTTTGAGAGATTGAAGAAGGGTCTACTAAGGAAAAAGAGAAGCAAGTAAAACATGATACCATGGATGATATACAAAAGGCATTATTTTGAATGGGAGTTGGAGAAATGGGCTGTCATAATCATCTGGCATTGGATGAGGAGGATAACAAGAAAAAGTAAAAAAACAAAGGAAAGTATATTGTAGAAGAGGGAAGTGCCTTATAGCCAGATCAATCTATAGTTCTATATGGCCTGCAGATTAGTTGGCCATGAGATGATAAGTGAAAGATGTTCGAAGAAGAACATGAATAGTTTTTACTAGACTAATAGATCTAGGAAATGGTTGAATACCCTAAGAAGAAATAATCTAGTATAGTAAATCATGAAAAATGCCTCTTATGGATATAGAATGGGGATATATGAGGATATATAAGTTTACAAATGGGACATTTACGAGATTGAGCTTAGCTGACATTAAGAATATGATTATCAACTCCATTAAAGATGTGGAAAGTGGTGCTAAAACACAAGTCAATCTAACTGAGTCAGATGGGGTAGCACTCTGAGAGAGTTTTGTAAAAGTTTAAGCTTAGGAATGAAAAAAAGGAAGGAGGACTTTAAAGGCGTAATAAAGGCTATGGCTGACACTAAGACTGGGAAGATAAGAGTTATGAATAAGTTAGTGATCCAAATGTTACTTTTATAATAACTTATGAGGAGAAACTTGGAGAATAAGATAAGACTGATGTTGACAAGACTCCTACCATCTTACCAAAAGAAGCAACTTTTCTTAACATCTCTGATGCTTTTGCTTCTAGCCTCTTTAAAGATGATGATGTATTTATTTTAAAGTTAAGGTAATGAATGATGAATTTGCTTACTTATGTGATGTGTTCGCCTGATGTCAGTGCATAGCATGGATAATTTCATAAGCATATTTAATATTAGTTATTTGCATACCAATGCATTTAATCTTGACATATAAGAAAATCCAAAAATCATGCTCAGTGCTAGTGTTGTCACACCAAAGGAGTGACAAAAATTTGAATAGTTACTCAGAAAGCATCAAAAGGTCATTACTTGCACATACAAGAACATACGGGGGCGGGGAGGGGGGTTGATCCTTTTGTTGAAGTTGTGGTTCCTCATCCATTCTCTCAATCCTGGCCTATGTTATTGTTAAACACTGTTATGAATTTCACAGCTCCGGGGTCAAGCTTTGTGCCATCTCCTATAAGATACATAAGGGTTAGGATAAATAGGTGTAAAGCGCACTCGAGCACCACCATGAATAGGCATACATAATTTACATCTTTGTTTTGTTTTGTCACTAACCTAGACCTCTAAAGTTTGTTTGGTCACAACCCCCTTTAGCGCAGTGATTAAGTCCATCATTACCTCAGCCTAAACACGAGGGATCTATAGGGATAAAATAGTAAGTGACACATGATCAAGTAAAGTAACAAATTGAATAAAATATTATAAGTGAATGATACTTACAAGGGTGGTGTTAGTTGGCTCAAAAGAGTAGAAAGATAAGGTAATATCTAAAGTCATCATCGACCTAGTTAAGGATGCCACACATATCTCTACCATACTATTAGGAATAAGGTCAAGCTCTGCTGCCACCATCAATTCCAATCCTTCAACTTTGAGTCCATGGTCTTTTTGACAACCCTAAACAGTAAGACCAACCTATGAATGTCTTTACTCGAAATGAGCCCTCATCCATTGGGCCCCTCATCATAAAATCATTCCCTTGTACACTTCGTGTCTAAAAAATGCACAAAGAGTCACCCCAAACATAGGGATACCATATAGATCCTATAGGATAGACTACCTATGACCAACTAACTACTGGGTATGAATTGCAAATTGTGCTAAAACTCTTTTTCTTTTGATCTACTACACAAAACATGTTGACAGGTGAAAATTAATGCACAGGATGAGTGTCCAAACCCTCACGCCATAGGAGGAACCACTTTTTAAGTTACCAATCCTATAAGAAGGTACCCATCAGCATGTATTGCCCATTCAAGTAACCCTCAGCATCAACCACCTCAGGCTGCCATGTTTGAGTAGGTCCCCCCATTCCAAGTGAAGTGACAAAAGGATAAAGGATTATAGTTCACCATTATAAGTATACGACCAAAATTAATAAGTAATGTGAGGAACAAATAATTGCTTTTTTTCATAAAAAAAATTACTTGGTTCAAAGTGATAGTGTTTAAGCTATTATGCCTTACCTTGAGCGATGACTCTTAGTGATGGGTAGAGCTCTACCTCATGAATCTGGGATAATTGCCAATCATATTTGGTAAAATGTTACCACCCTTTAGCAACATCAGCTCCATGACCTAAGCTTGTTAAAGAAAGCAATAATAATTTATTAGATGACAAAAATAACAAGTAAGATGGATGAAATAAGGAAATTTAGAGAATTACTTATAATAAGCATGTGTTAGGCTCCCCTATGTATGATAGCCCTCCATTACATGGATCTATAAAGTAGTACAAGTATGTTAGTGCTGCATACCCCCAGTTTAAGTGCTGCATGAGTATGATATCCTCCATCATAGCCAACAAACAAATCTCCACTACATTCGAGGGGTAGCAAATAATGTCCTCGATAAGCTATAAAGTAAAAGAATAGTAAGCTACCTTGTCGGCCTTGGGTGGGCTATCGTCCCTAAAGATGAAAACAAACACCTTCAAGCTCGATCGTTCAAAAGAGAGACTTCCCTTAGTATGAAGAATTAAGGTAATAGATGTAATCTCATTGTAGTAATGGTTAGTGCATGCTAAAGTCGATGGGGAGGGAAATCCCAAAAAAATGGATCCCATCTTGATGTGTAAAGCCTCTCAAAGTGATCATCACCTCCCTAAAGTCTCCCAGAACAATCATCAACTCCCCTATATATGGTAAATGGAAGATATAGACAGTATCCATCCGTCTCTCAGCTAGTGTCTACACTATCATTGAGCCCCATAGGGCCTTATTAGTCAACTTCTTGAGGAATAACATAACACTAGTCTCCTTTAGAAGAGTAAGGACATGAGGATACAACACCCTAACATGGCCCATGCCATGCTAACCACTCTGCTCACTTGTTGAAGGAGATGTCAACCTACAAGAAATGAAAAACAAACATTCAACTTCCATACAATACGAAAGAAAGCAAAGCAAGTAAGGAGGAGATGAAGATAATGAGAAAATTTAGAAACAAATATGTAAATCGAGACTTTTGGAGTCAACCAAAATAAAAAAAATAAAAATTAAATCAGCAACCCCATGTATGAAAATTTGAAATGCCATAAACAAAAAATAATGCTTCATAGTTTCTTATGTGCAAATGCTTTATGAAGATCGATCAAACCAAAAAATGGAAAACAATTCATGAAATGTCACAAAAAAAAATTATGAAAATTAATTTCCTTAAAAAATTTGATGATGCCTTAGACTTAATTTAGTAATAATGTGCATGAGATTCATAAGACCCTAATAACCCAATTCCAAATCAGTAAAAAATTTGCAAAATAATAGATTAGAATAATAAATAAAATTTTCTAAGTCACAAGTATGTATTTTGATTCCTTGTGAATTATTTCATGAATTAATTTGAACATCCTTTTTACATATATTTCTAAAAGTCGATAAAAGCATATAAATTGAGGCAGCTAACTAATTGATAAAAAAATAAAATAAAAAATTTCAAAATTTAAAGGGTAAGTGTCATATGACTAATCTTAAATATTTTTTTATAGTTAACCTAGTTTTCACGTGCATATATTAATTCAAGGGCAATGTTTAAAATTCAAATGCTTAAAGCAAAAATAAATTAGAAATAAATGTAAAGAAGGATCTACCATGCCTAAAGCCACTTTAGCTAGGTGGTAGTACAAGTCGTACACCATCAGAGCATCACATCATGCCTTGAAGCCCTTTGGCACAATCTTTGGTGTCATGCATACATCAAAGGGCACAACCAAGTAAAACTCTACATAGCTTTCATATGTCGAGCGCATAGTAGATAATCATGTCACCCTAAAAAAAGTTAACATCAGTGTTAAACATGGGAACATTGAAATCAACCATTGTGAAAAATCCATCTTGGAAAGCACAAGTCCATATAGAATTTAGAGAGAGAGAAAAGAAGAAAGAAGTAGAGAAAGCATATAAATGAGCCATAAAGTTGTCTCAGGCCTTTATATAAGGGTAGTGTATATAGACAAGCCTTACTTATATGAAAAACTAATGCCCCTCCATATGGACAAAAGTACTATCGCTCCACTTTTATGTAAAGATTCCAGCAAGTTATCTGTATAGATAGGGAGCTTGTTTATATAGAGCACTAAAGTAAGTAGAAGAAAGAAAAGGAAGGTGAAAAAAAAGGTTTAAAACGGAATTATCAAAGTACCCTTCATTATTGCCAAAGCTTCGAGAAGCAATTTCGAACACTAAATTGGCTACCAAATTATCAAATTATCTTGAAATGGTAGAATTAACCCTTCTAAAAACTATGAAAATGACCTTCAGAGTGAAATCCACACTTCAAGAAGCTACCCTAACTAGAGATATACCTTTGATAGAGTTGGATTTGGAATAACTATTCTAGGATATGTCTATCTTCTAGGTAGCTAAAATGACCACAATGATATGAATTCATATGTAGAATACCAGAAGGGCAATTATTCATCACTAGGATGTCAAAAGGTCAACTATGACTCCCTAGATTGCTAAAATGGCAACTATGACATATGATCATCCATACAAGGCATCATTAAGTTAAAACGACTTGTTCAAAAGGTTGAGACACTTTAAGAAGATTCAAGAATATTAATAGCTACAAAAATTGCTATAAGCATACAAACTCGTTGGTACCTATAAAAACCTGCTGAACTTAGTACCTATTAGAGAGTTGCTAACATCCTTATTGCTTGCTAAAGAATTGCTAGGACACTTAGTA
Source organism: Omphalea diandra (assembly GCA_949677035.1). NCBI lineage: Eukaryota > Viridiplantae > Streptophyta > Magnoliopsida > Malpighiales > Euphorbiaceae > Omphalea > Omphalea diandra. The sequence goes on along the minus strand of CATIWR010050115.1, from coordinate 45,765 downwards.
CCTACTTGAGCTTTGTTGGAGACATGCATAAAACATTAGTACCCATTAGAAAAGTTGCCAAAATGAACTTAGTACCTATCAGAGAGCTATTAAAAACCCTAGTACTTGCTAGAAATTTGATAGAACACCTAGTACCTGCTAGATAGTTCTTAAAATAAATTCCTTTGGTATCCTCTTTAATGTTTACATTTGTTGTAATGCTTTGTTGTGATTTGCTCAAATAGACATTTCTCAAGCCCCATAAAGTAGGAAGCAAACTATGAGCATTAGATTATGAGCCTCAAAAGGAAAGCTTGATGATGAATACTATTGGAGTTATTCCCCAAGATGTAAGGGGAATTTCAAAAGAAATAAAAACAAAGGCCTAGAGAAAGCCTTGGATCATACCCCAACCATGTCAAAACCTATTAAAACTAAAAGGCCAAACCTTCCAATTATGGTTTAAATGGTTGTACATCCATCTAACAGGGTTATACATCCAAGTAATGAACCTTAGCCAATAGAACATTTTACAACATCACCCTTGTAAAATTCTAAGTTACATAACGAACCATTTAATTGTATAGACAACTAGTTAACCAACCTCTTAATTGTATAAATAATTAATTATAATAACTTTATGCCATGTATGTTGTGGTTTATGATTGAGGTGCAACCAAAACCATTATAGTTATGGTGTATCCCTGTCCCTTTATAAATATCCCATCATTAGAGAAAGGGAGGAGGCTTAGAAAACCTTAGGGTTACTGTACTAAAAATAATACTCTAAAACTCTAAATACACCAAAACTAATCCTAACACATCCAACCTAGGATCTAAGGTGGTTGTTGTTAGGCTTAATTTGTTCATAGCTATTTGATGTGTTTTTAGCTTTATTTAGGATTAATTTATGTCTAAATTAAGTTATTTTAAGTTAATTTAAGTTATTTCTCACATTTGGTTGTTTTATAGGTGTTTTAGGAAGTTTGGAGCAAATAAGGACAAAACCAAGCATGGATAGCAACTTTAGGGACCAAGCTAAAAATTTAGACAAGTGAGGAATGAAGGATGTTGTCATGCATGTGACCCAAGTTATAGGGTGCGACTCGCATTACTCTGATGAAGGTCGCTGACTAAAACTTTAGTTGATAGCTGCAACCTAGGCATGTTAAATCTTATTTTATAATCTATGTTTTATATATTTTGGATGAGCATTTAAGGACAATGCTTATGATTTTCTATGAAGAAGTTAGAGGGGCAAAAAGTGGCATTTTTTAGAGAAGAAAATAAGGAGAAACATGTTTCAAGATAGTATCAAGTATAAAAGTTCAAGAGATCATTGGTTTAAGAAAGACTAAGAATAGAAGATCTACCAATATATTAAGGAGATTTCATCTTTCCTTCTATTTCTTGATCTATCAAGATAATAGAGAGATTTCATATTTTCTTCTATTTATTCTCATTTTAATTATTAAAAGGTTACTATTGCTTTTAGATTTGGCTTGTTTTGGTAATATGTTAGTCTATATATTTGATTTAGGACCTTGATATAACCATGGGTATTGATTGATTGATTTATGATTTTAATGACTATATTGGTGTTTTGTTCTTATGGAAGTGAAGGATTCTTGAGCCTAATGCTTGTGATTACTTCGCCAACAATTACATGATTTGTGTTTCATTTATAGATTATGAGATTGTAAATTGAAATATACATAAAATTACTTCCTTTAGGTTAATTGACGAGCAAAGATACTGACTTAACCTATTATTATCATTTAAAGGATTACTTGTGATGATGAAGTAATGTATTCCTAATTCACATAAAGAGATGGATTTGAAGGAATAGTTACATATTAAGTGACACATTCAAGAGAAAGCCTTAATAAATAGAAAGTTAGTTAGTCGATAGTTGCATGCCTTAATCCAATATATCATTACATGGTTATTGATTTTTCATTAATAAAGTCAACTGTCCTAGGTGTTTTATCATAAGATTTTCTATATCAATTACTTTTATCTTTTTGCCATGGAATTGTTAGTTTAGTTTATTTCCATTAAAATGCTAGTTTAGATCTTATCTCATGTATTCATTTTCCAGATAACAATAGAATCATCATATTTCAATACTTATAGCATATGTCGTATGGGATGATATCTACACACACTTCTATGGTATATTACTTTGGTCAACTCCTCTTGTAGTTATTTTCTAAGGTGTGGTTTAAGGAATAGTTTGAAGGATAAAAAATAATAAGTGAGATTAGATTCATTGATTGATTCAACTTTAAACCACTTTATGAATTTTGATTTAAAGAAATTAGCGTTATTACTAATGACAGAGAGCTATTATATTAGAAGCTTTGATTTAATTCCTTATTTGGAATTTTTCTTTTTGTTTACTTTGTGTTTCTTTTTCTTTATGTCTTATACATAATTAAAACTTCATGACATGGATACGCTCAAGGCATTACAAGCTTAGGTATCTATCCATACCAAGAAAATAAATTCCATGACTTACAATGTGTTTTCTTCTTATTTCTCATAAGTGACATGAATTATGTAAGGAGATTAGTCTTAGAAGCATAGCTTGTAAATTAGGAAATCCTTTCAGACAAGAACAAGTAAGTTATATAGGGAATTTCAATCACCAACCTAATGATCCTTATTATAACACCTATAACCTTGGTTGGCAAAATTATATTAAAGAGCGGCAAGGAGATCAATTCAAAGCTAAAAGAGAATGAAGATAAAGAGAATAGCAAAGATGAAGATAAAGAACTTATCAAGAAAAGTAAACTGAAAGGAAATTAACATGAAACCTAAAAGCAACCCATAAAGGAGCAGAGATGCTTAAGCATTAATGAAAAAAAGGATTGTGTGCATGAAAATTGTCAACAAAAGGGTAACAATTTTGTGCTTGAAAAGCCTAAACTTATAATGAGGGTTTTATTATTAAGAAATGAAAGGTAAGTGATCCTTTCCATTTTGAAAGTCATGATACTAACCCATCATTTCTCTCTATTTTTTATGAATTGGACTATAATGAGGTTAAAAAGACACCTCAATATCTTTTATATTCTTATCAATTAAAGCTACACCCATTACCTTTTCTTTATGATCATGCATATTTTAGAGAGCAAAATGCCTCTTATGTTGTAATCTTAGATGAATTAAACCAAGAATAAGAAAAGAGGTTATGAAAAAGAAAGAGGTATATGGATAGGGTCATCATTAATTTAAGGGCTTTTAGTTTAACCAACTTGTTAAATCCAATATTAATGAAGGAGAATCACAAAACCAAGGTAAAACTTAAATGAAGCTAACTTTAAAAGTCAAGCTACAAGTCCATAAAATAGCGCTCCAGGGAGGCAACCCAAGTTTTATCTTTTCTTTTCCAATTTAGGAACTTTTATTTGCTTTTATTTTTATTCTTGAATAAAGTTCTCCATTTTGATTTAGTTTGATATGGAGAATATAGGAAGAAAATGAGGATGACTAAAGTGATTAATTGGATAATTGTGTTCAATTAGATTTTTATTTGCATCTTCATATTTCTTTTAGTTAGCTTATATTTTGTTTTTCTTTTATCTTGAATTGGCTACTTGAACATTCTTATTTTCTCAAGTGTTTAAAAGAATGTAGGCTAAAAGCATAAAATGGCAAACTAAAAGCATAAGTTTGCAAACCATTTTGAATGAAATTATATGTTGAGTAATAAGGTGTATTAATCACCAATGTTTGTACTTGCTTAGAAAGCATATTAACTCTTTGAAAAGAAAGAAAAAGAAAAAAAAAAAAAAGAAAAGTGCTAAAAAGAAAGATTAGTCCTAGTGATCTCATGCACATAAAATTACTCCTTTCATTATTACATAACGAAGATAATGGTGATCTAAAATATTTTATATCATGATTATTCTGATTGATGGTTTAGTTAGAGAATTGTTGAAATGTATATATGAAATATGATTGCATTATTTCTAATTTTCCATGAGTGATGAGTTTGCTTTTCAAGTTAGTTATCTAGCTTAGTTCATTTCCTTAAATGAGTTCTCAATTGGTATACCTTTTGTAGTACTTAAGTGATTATCATTGCAAGAATGATGAGTTTACATATGTTTTATAGAAATTGTGAAAATTTTGGCTATTTCTTCTTTATTACTTAAGGACAAGTAACAGTTTAAGTGTGGGTATATTTGTTAAGCTTCATCTGTTCATAGTTATTTGATGTGTTTTGGGCTTAATTTGGAGATAAACCATGTCTAAATTAAGTTATTTTGAGTTAATTTAAGTTATTTCCTAGATTTTGATGTTTTATAGGTGTTTTAGCAAGTTTGGAGTGAAGCAATACAAAATTGAGCATGGATAGCAACTTTAGGGACTAAGCTAGAAATTTAGACATATGAGCAATGAAGGAAGCTATTGCACCTACGACTTGCGACTCCATTTAGTATGACGAAAGTCATTGACGATGACTTTAGTCACAAGTCATTATTTGGTCTCATCAGATCCTTTTTTCTAAACCTTTGTTTTAGCTTTTTGGGATGAGTATTTAAGGCCAATACATAGGGTTTTCTATAAAGAGGTTAGAGGGGCTAAAAAAGCATTTTTGAGAGAAGAAAACAAGGAGAAATATGTTTTAATGTAAGATCAAGTGCAAAAGTTCAAGAGATCATGAAATTAAGGAAGAAGAAGAATAAAAGAATTATCAAGACAATTGGGAGATTTCATCTTGCCTTCTCATTATTCTTATTTGTATTGTCAATATAATGTTATTACTTTAAGATTTGGCTTGTTCTGTTAGCATTTTAGGTTAGATCTTTGATCTAGGACCTTGATGTAGTTAGGGTTATCAATTGTCTGATTTATGATTTTAATGACTATGTTGGGATTTTGTTCTTTTTGCAATTGAATGATTCTTGATCCTAATGCTTGTGATTATTTGACCACTAATTATAAGATTTGTATCCCATTTATAGATCGAGAGATTATAAATTGAACCTAAAATCACTCCCCTTAGGTTAATTCACAAGTAGAGATACCAACCTAACCTATTGCTATCACTTAAAAGATTGATTGTGATGATGAAGTAACATATTCCTATTTCACATCAAGAGATGGATTTAGAGGAATGGTTACATATTAATTGACATACTCAAGAGAAAGCCTTAATAACTAGAGAGTCAATTGATAGTTGTCTGCCTTAATCCAACATATCATTGAATGATTATTGATTTCATGATTTTACATTAGAAAAATCAAGTTCTTAGGTGTTTTATCACAAGGTTTTCTTTATTAATTGCTTTTATCCTTTTGCCATTGAATTGTTATTTTAATTTATTTCCATTGCATTGGTAGTTTAGATCTTATCTTAAGTATTCATTTTTCTAGATAGAAATAGAATAATCATATTTCAATAGTTATAACATGTGTCTTTATGGGATGATATCCACACACACTTATGCACTATATTACTTTGATCACCATCCTCTTTTGCATTATTTGGCAAGGTGTGTTTTAAGGAATAGTTTGAAGGAAAAAAGATAATAAGTTATATTGGATTTATTGATTGATTTATCATTAACCCACTTTATGAATTTTGATCCAAAGACTTATTTAAGTCTTGTGACTTTTTTTGCATAAAACCTTTACAATATTAGAGGATTAAACATAACATAGTGTCTCTAAGGGCAAGAACAATATTCAAAAGCATCTAAGTGCCTCCTACATACTTATCTTCTTTGTCCTTTCATTTTTTCTTTTTTCTTTTAGAAAACTCATTGTTGATGGGTTGTACATACCTCTAATGGTTTGTATAGACCACTTAGAAGGCTATGGAGACCACCAATTGGTCTGTACAACCATTTTTTATTTGGGATAATTTTGTAAAAATTTTCTTCTTCTCCATTGAAAGTTCCTTTCTTTTTTGAGGTTTCTAAAGGATGTCTTAGGAGTTCCATTATCAAAATAGAGATAGGTTTTATGACCTATGACCTTTATTCAATTAAATAATATTGTAATAAGTAAGTGTGGGTGTTTTTGTTTATGATTTCTATGCATTGAATCATCTCTTTCTTGTTCTCTTGATGCTTAAATGTATGATACATTTTATGTTTTAATAACCATTTTAGTTTATGACCAAGTGAGGAATTCTTTTATCATATGACCACGAGAGCTTCATTATGATTATCATTATTTTGAATTGTGTGTACTAATCATTATTAGTATGGAAGGATGTGATTAGCTCTCTAGCTAATGCATTTCTTTATTTTAATTTGGGTGACTATATGATTAGGGTAGAGGGAGAAAGATTCACACTTAATGACTCCATATGAGTGCTTTAATTTTAGAGTTGCACTTAAACAAATGGAATCTTCCTTACCACTCTATCCTTTTGCCAATCAATGAGGATTAAAGTATAGAGGTCATACATTGGTATTAACCTTAAATTATGGCTCGTGTTTAGATCAATAGGGGATCTTTTATGTATGATTCATGTTTGAAGCCTTTTTTTAATTTAATAGTCAATGAGGGACCAAGATGGGACAATGTACTAATATCATTCTTAGGGAATGTAGAATCATCACTTGACTTTAATTAGGACAAGAATCCAAGAAAGGATAAAATGTAAACATACCTAAGTCATTTAGAAGGCCCAATTTTTCATCACCCCAATAAAGGTCAAGTTTAGAAATTAAATACAACTTGGGGAAGAGATTAGGCACCCTCAAATTGCTAAGATATTGGGATTCGATGATTGGGCATCTTTGGTTCACCTTTTACCACTTTAACCCATAGTGGGACTTCTCAGATGTCATCTAATCACCTATACAAGGAAAGCCTATGTTAGTGATTGCCAAAATAATAAAGAAAAATACATATAAAGGGAATACCATGAAAAGGGATACTTTACCCTAAATTTTTAAAGTCAAGGGAACCTAAAGTGGAATCTAAGTCTAATGTTAGTCATCCTAACTTCACATGAATCATATAAGAGCAAAAAAAATATGATAAATATAACATAAACATATAATTCTTAGCATTTGAAAATTCACACATGAAATGCAAATGCACCTTAGAGGATGTTAATGGCCTAGGGCAAAGTTTGAATAAGTGGTATCCTAAGGTTATTGAACCTTCCCCCACATTGATCCAAAAGAGGTAAGCATCCATGAACACCATTAAAAATGAAGACGATTAAGATATTAATCATAAGAAATCATCTCATGGCCCAAATGTGTATAAAATGTAAAAGCCAAAACATAATCCAATGAGAGGGGTCATTAAATGTGAATCTTTCTCCGCCTGCTCTAATCATGTGGTCATTCATATTATAGAGAAAGAAGTGCATTAGCTAGAGAGCTAATCACATCCTCCCATGGTGATAATGATTAGGACACAAACATAACTCAAAATAACCCTAATCATAATGAAGCTCTCAAGGTCATAAGAATGAGGAATTCCTCACTAGGTCATAACCAAAATTGATCCTTAAATAAAAAAAAAGTATCTTATATTTAAGTATCAAGTAAAGGGCAAAGAAGGATTTAATGCATGGAAATCATAAAACACACCCACACTTGATCCTTGTCACCTATTTTATTAATTAAATGTCATAAGTCATAAAACCTGTCCCTATTCTATGAATGGAATTCCTAATATATCCTTTAGAATCCTCAAAGAAGAAAGGAACTCAAATGGAGAATAAGATAAGCTTTATAAAATTGTCCTCGGGTAAAGAGCATTGTACAAACTAACTGGTGGTTTGCAAAGCTTTATAAGTGGCATGTATAAACCATTTAAGGTTTGTACAACCTACCAAAACTAGGTTTTCCAAAAGAAAGAAAAAAAAAGGAAAAGAATATAAGGGTGCACGAGACTTGGGATGCTTCTAAATATTATTCTTTCTCTTAGAGGCGTTATATTATGGTTAATCCTCTAAAAATGCAAAGATCTATATTCAAAAAGAAATTGTAAGACTTGGAGAACTACCTTAGATCTTAGATTAGATGTGTTAGGGTTTAGTTTATATGTATTTAGGGTTTTAGAGTAGTGAAGTTATACAAAAGTTTTCCAAGCCTCTTCATCTCTCTCTAAATGGGGGATTTTTGTAAAGGCAGTGGGGTGCACCTTAGCTGGAATGTCTATGGTTGTACCTCATTCATGACCTATAGTAAACTAAGGTCATGAAAGTTATAAAATTAGGTTTTCAAGTGGTTTGTATAGTTAAAAGATTGGTTGTACAACCTACTATGTTAGCTATATAACCTAAAGTTTTATAAAGATGAAATTCTAGAATGTTCTTTTGGCTAAGGTTTATTACTTGGTTATACAACCAAGTAAATGGTTATATAGCCAAGTAAGATGGTTGTACAACCATTTAAATAATGGTTTACAGATTTAGGCTTAGAATGGCATTTGATCCTAAGCTTTCTCAATGCCTTTATTCTTCTTTCTTTTGCAATTCCACTTACATCTTGATTGCATCTCAAGGTCTAAAACTTGATGCTCGTAATTTGACCCCTACTTTGTGGGGCTTAAAAATTACATTTGAGAAATGACCACTTAAATGAGGCACAACAAAGCATTATAGGAAATATAGACATTATAAATGATATCAAAGGATACAACTTTTTAATAGCTTCTTGAGCAAGTACTAAAGCTTGTTCTAATAGTTGTTTATCATGTATTAGTGTGTTACATATGTTTATAACAACTTTCAAGCAGATATTGGGTGTCCAAGTAGCTCTCTAGCGGGTACTAATAGCCTTAATAGCTCAATAATAGGTATTCAATTTTACTTCGGTAACGTTCTAGTGAGTACTAAGGTATTTATACTCTTTCAATAATTTTCTAATAGGTACTCAGTGTCCTTATAGGTTTCTAGCAAGTACTAAATTTGCACTGGTAGTTTTCTAGCAGGTACTAATGAGTTTTGTATGTTTGAAATAGTTTTGTACCTAATAATATCTTTGAAACTATTTGAAGTGTCCTAGTCTTTTTGGTAAGTGATTTTGGCTCCAAGATGCCATATGGAGATGATCTTCTATCACAATTGCCCTTTTAGTTATTCGGGGAGTCATAGTTATCCTTCTAGCATCTAGGGAATGAATAATTGCATTTTTGGCATCCTAAGGATAAATAATTGCCATTTTGGCATCCTAGGAATGAGTAATTACCTTTTTGGCATCTTAAAGATCAATAATTTCCCTTTCGCTTAACCTGAAGATGGCCATATGCTAGGATAGTTATTTTGGGTCCAACTCTATTAGAGGTATATCTCTTGTTATGGTAGCTTCTTGAAATGTTGATTTCACTTTATAAATCTTCCTTGCAATTTCTTAGAGTTCTCTTATTTAAAGATAAATTAATAATTTGATAACCAAACTAGGGGTTAAAATTGCTTCTCAAAGCTTTAGCAGTAATGAAAGGTAATTTAGTAATTTCATTTTGAACCTTTTTTTTGTCTTTTTTTTTTCCTCTACCCATTTTTTAGTGGTACCTACAGGTAAGCTATTTGTCTATACAAATAACTTGATAAAGCCTATAAACAACAGTGTGGCAACAATTGTTTTGCCCATATATAGAGGCATTAGTTGTTTGTAGAAACACGGCTCTGCATAGACAATGCCCCTTATATAAGAGCTTGAGATAACTTTAAGGCTCATTTATTCGTTTTCTCTACTTTTTTCTTCTTTTCTCTCTAGACTTAGGCTTTCTTAGGGTTTCCCTTTACTCATGGATTTTTGATCAATTTTGCCACTCCTATGTTTGACACCATTGTTGACTTTCATGAGAGTATGCAACTATCAATGATGTACTCATGCAGATGAAGGTAGCCTAAGGTTTTAATGGGGTGTGTCCTTTGATGCACATGACACCAAAGATCATGCCAAAAGGTTTCAGCGTGTGTTGTGATTCTTTGATAGTATACGACTTGTCATACCACCTGGCTAGAGCTGCTTCACGTAAAGGTAGATCTTTCTTAACTATGTTTTCTTTCTCATTTTATTTTTGCTTTCAACACTCGAATTTTATATGCTACCCTAAAATTAATTTTTACATGCAAACACTAGGTTAACCTTAAAAATATATAAGACTAGTTATAGGACACTTACCCTTTAAATTTTAAAGTTTTTATTTAGTAATCTATTAGTTAATTAGCTATCTTGATTTGTGTACTTGTGTTTACTTTTAGAAATCTGTACAAAAAAGGTTCTTCAAACTGATTTAAGTAATAATTTTAAAAAAATTGAAACATATATCTATGACTTAGAATACTTTACTTATCATTCTAATTTGTTATTATACAAATTTTCTACTAGTTTAGAATTGGATTATGAGGTTTATCATAAATCTGGTGTATACTATTACTGAGTAAAGTTTAAGGCTTCACAAAATTTTTTCGGGAAAATTCACTTTCATAATTTTTTTCTAAATTTCGTGAATTGTTTTTCACCTCCTAATTTCATCAGTCTCTGAAAATGCATGCACACAAAAAGAATATGGAGCATTATTTTTATTTATGAAATTATAAATTTTGATATCTGGGGTTGTTGATTTAATTTTAATTTTAATTTTTATTCTAGTTGACTATAACAATATGGATTTATGTGTCTGTGAATTTTCTTATTATCTTCATCTCTCCCTTACTTATTTTGTTTTCTTTGTTATTTTATGAAAGATGAATACTTATTTTTCACTTCTTATAGGGTGATATCTCCTTCAACAAAAAAGGTAGAGCGGTTGACCTAGTTAGGGCTTGGTTCAGGGCACTACATTCTCACATCCTCAATTGCATGAAGGAGACTGGTTTCATGTTGTTCCACCATGGGGTGACTTGACCATGATGTAAGTGTTAGCCAAGAGGTGGATTGATACCACCCATACCTTCTATTTACCATATATAGGGGAGCTGACGATCAATCCTAGAGATTTTTTACATCTGATCGAGATCCACTTCTCTAAGATCCCCCTCCCCACAGACTCTAGCATGCACCACCTAGTGCTACACTGAGATTATTTCTATTGCCTTCTTAGTTGCATTTATAGACCAAGGGATTCTCTCTTTTGAGCGATCGAGCTTAAAGGCATCTGCTTCGATCGTAAGAGATGATAACCCACCCAAGGTGGTTGACCATGTGGCTTACTACTTCTTACTCCAGAGCTTGCCAAAGATACTGTTTGACCCTTTGATGTGGTAAAGATTTACTTGTTGCTCATGATGAAGGACATTAGACTCATACACCACTGCAATTCAGGGTCTTTAGCACTGACATACCTATACCACTTTCAAGATCAATACAGTAGAAGGTTATCATACTTGGGGGCATTTGGCGCAGGCTTATTATAATTAACTCTCTAAAATTCCTTATTTCATCTATCTTACTTATTATTTTGTCATCTAAGAAATTATTGTTACTTTCTTTAACAAACCTAGGCCATAGAGCTAAGGTTGTTAGAGGATAGCAATTCTTTACCAGATGTGGATAACTGTTATCCCAGATTTGCAAGGTGGAGTTCTACCCATCACTAAGAGTCATCACTCAAAATCTGGTGTAACCACCTGAACACCATCACCATATACCAGGCTTTTATTTATGTGAAAGGAAATAATTTTTAGTTCCTCACATTATTTATTAATCTTGCTAATATAATTATAGGGGTGAACTGTGATTCTTTGTTCTTTTGTAGCTTCACCTAGATTTGAGGGGCCCTTTTTTGTGCATGGCAGCTCAAGGTTGTTACGGTTGAGGGTCGCTCATATAGGCGATGCCTGTTGCTAGGTCCCTCCTCACGAGAATGGTACCTTAGAGAGTTGGTCCTCTTATGTGATGAAGATATGGACTCTCATCTTATGCATCAACATTTGCCTTTTGATATATTTTGATGATAGATCAGAAGGATAAGGACTTTAGTACACTTTGTAATTCATACTCAATGATTAGCTGGTCATAAGTAGTCTCTCCTATAGGACCTAAATGGCAGGGGTACTTGGCAGGATGATTGTCATGTATGGGGAGACTCTCCATTCCTTTTCGAGGCATGAGGTGCTTGAGGCAATGAATTTATGCCAATAGACAAGGAATCATTCCAAGCAGAGGCCTTCGAAGGTTGCTTCTGCTATTTGGGGTCACAAAAGAGCCAAGCTTTCCCAAAAACCAAATGAGAAGGAGTAGTACCAATTGATGTCTCATAGGCAATATTATATACCCAAAGTGTATCTAGAAGCTTCAATGACCAATCCTTCCTTAAAGAGTTGTCTGTCATTTCAAGAATATGCTTCACTGCCCTGTTGGTCACCTCCACTTAGCCATTCATTTGAGAATGATAAGGCATTGCAATCTTATGTGTCACTCCATGCTTCTTGAGTAAGGACTCAAACTATCAGCTGCAAAAATGTGACCCTATAATTTTTAATCACGAGCGAGGCTCAAAAGGTTGTGAATATATGTTTCATTAATAATTGAAACACCACCTTGACATTATTAGTTAGGATGGTCATAGGTTTAACCTACTCGAAGATGAAATCAATTGCCACTAAGATGTATTAATTCCTAAGGGACTTCGATAAGGGCCCTATGAAGTCGATTTCCTAAACATCAAAGAACTCTACTTCAATCATGGAGTTCAAGGGCATTTTATTCCTTTTTGAGATATTACCTATTCTTCATCACCTATCATAAGACTTGATAAAAGCAAACGAATCAATAAATAATGAGGGCCAAAATTTGTAATACCATAGCAGCAATTTTAAATGGACTAAAATGTCCTATGCATTCTTGGTTATGGAAATATAATAGAATATCTCGCATCTCCTCATTTGGTACACATCCTTTTATAATACCATTGACACATTATTTTAACAAATATGGTTTATCCCAAAAATAAAATTTCACATCACGCAAAAACTTTTTCTTTTAACGAAAATTAAAGTCATTAGGAACAATGCCGCTTACGAAATAGTTCACAAAGTCAACATACAATGGAATTTGGAGAGCTTTTAGGAGGAAAATTTACTCATCCGGGAAGGTCTCATTAATAAGGACACTTACCTCATCCTATTGGAGAAGCTATAAGCGAGACAAATGATCGACAACTAAGTTCTCCATACCCTTCTTATCCTTTATCTCTAAGTCAAACTCTTGGAGCAAGAGAATCCATCTTACAAATGTTGGCTTTGCATCCTTTTTGGCTAGTAAGTAGCAAATCGTTGCATGGTTAGTATAAAAATGACTTTGGAACCAAACAAATAAGATTGAAATTTATCAAACCCAAATACAATAACCAATAGTTATTTTTTTCTTAGTGGCATAATTGAGTTAGGCATCATTTAGAGTATGACTTGCATAGTATATGGCATAAAGCTTTTCATCCTTCCTTAAAATTCTCTCATGCCTTTCATTGTCATTAAAGGTCCTTTCTTTAATTATTTTGAACACTTTGTGTCTTATGTCATAAAATAGTAACTATTTATGACAAAATATACATGGCTAAACAAACTAAAATACTAATAAACTTCATGCTGGCCCAACCTCCATCAGACTGCTATACAACAACTTCAAAATGCAAACTGGATGCAATCTTTAATGTACTCTTCCAGAAAGAAAATTTAATGTAAAAAAGTGAGCTTACATACTCAGTAAGTAAATACATGATGATACTTTAGTCATAAATAACCTAATAAGCATTTAAATATAAATAATTCATCATAATATCTATGCACAAAATAAAGAGTTTTTACTCTTTAATGCCTCACAACCTATCAAATGTTATTGTCACATAGGTTGTTATATATTATTGTCACACAGACTATCATATGTTATTGTCACATAGGTTGTTATATATTCTTGCGACATAGGCTATAGATATCATTGCCACATAAATTGTTAAATGTTATTGCCATATAGGCTATCATATATTGTTGACAAATAAGCTATGTATATCATTGCCACACAAGCTATCAAATGTTGTTGCCACATAGGCTACCATATTTAGTTGCCACACTGGCTATAAATATCATTGCCACACAGGCTATCAAATGTTGTTGCCATATAGGCTATCATATGTGGTTGCCATATAGGCTATAAATATTATTACCATACAAGTTATCATATTTGATTGCCACATAGGCTATCATATATTATTGTCACACAGGCTATCAAATGTTATTACCACATAGACTATTATACCACATAGACTATTATATATTATTGCCACACCAGCTATAAGATTTTGTTACAGGCTCAATAAAATAAAGTATTATTCTTTCAACAAATTAACTATAAATCCAACACAATTTCAGTAATATAACAATTAATAACAACACTCATAAACTTTGGGAAATCATATCGCAACATACTTTCATTCCTAAGTCATAATTTATCAACATCTTATGAAAATAAATAATTTAAAAGTATAAAAATTTTTCCTAAGTCTAAAATCTCTCTTGTCACCATTAATCAAAAATTAGACAAGGTGATAAGGATGCGCAAGAGAAGATTTCTCCTCCTTTCCCACCTACACAGTGACTTGGTGGATTTACAAAAGAAAGTCGGTGCTCCTCCCTTCCATCTTCCAGACTTTACGGATTGGGATGACACACAAGAAGAGGAAGATGATCAAGAGATTGAGGCGGGTGATGAAGATGAGGGAGAAGGAGATAATGAAGAATAAGATGATTTTATAAATGATAATAGTTCTCCTATCTTTTAGATTTTCTTTAGGATTTTTGTTTTTCTTTCTCTATTGTGTTTTTAAATTTCTTAATGTAAACATTGTTAATCCCACAGTTTATAAATAAATAAAAGTGTTTGATTTGTAATTCTTTGTCTCATATGCTATGTGATTGCAATTTTTTTATGTTATGTGATTGCATTTCTTATAACTATGTTTGTTATTATTTACTTTTTATGATAATTTTCTCTCACCTTTATGCCTTTCATCTACTTTTCCATATTTACCCTTTTCTTGATCTTACCAAAAGGGGATAGTAAAGTATGGAGAGAAAACAAGTAATGCAGAAAAATATAAGTTGAGGGGACCATTTTTTTTTTCAAACTTAGAGTACTTAGAATTTCTTTGTTCATTGACTATAATTCCTTTAAGTATTCATTGATTATTTCATCATTCACCATCCCAACTTCACAACTGATACATTTGATTTTCTATGAGATCAATCTAAGTTGTGAAATCAAAAAGTGGGAGATTATTGGACTAGGTTGGTTAAACCTAAGTCATAAACCTCTTTTGATCTTGATAATAGAGAATGATCAGTTCCAATGTTTTCATTCAATATTATTTTATAGTTTATAAGATAGTTTTTCAAATAGAAATTGGATGGAAATAAAAATCTCGAACCTTGTGAAGGTCATCCAAATTCATGATGTGTATCCCTAAATCGCGATCGCCAATAAGCTATAAGGATAGATGGAGCTAGGCCAGAGGAATTCACGAGCGAATTCATAGTTGCGACTTAACCAAAGGAAATGAGCTTGAATCATAGAGGAATTTGTGGTGGCTATCGCATCCTATGTCACGACTGCGAATTTCATAGTGACAAATAAGCGAACTAAAGCCACAACCACAACACGCCAAGTGTCCAAGGTAACCATTGGCTATCAAAAATCATGAGGGTGAATTGCTGGTCGTAAATGCAACTCAAGAAGTAGTAATTTCCTCATCAAACAGAGGAATTCTATATCTCAATTGCGTCAAAGCCAAAGACAACTTGTGACTGTGACTTTTAAGTAATAGGACAATGGCTATTTTTCTTAGACAACCAATGGATGAAAGACACATGACTGGCCATTAAACACAAAACGGGGTTCTCTACTGTGATTTTGGTCTCTTTAGTGTGAATTGGAAATTCACGAATGCGAACTGCTAGTAGCGACTGCGACTTCTGCTTGACAAGCATTTAATGCAAAATCTGTCTAGTACAACTTGGAAATTTGGGGATAGCTTTAGAATAATGTCTCTTTGCTGGATGTGTACTATAAATACTCCACCAAACATGTGTAAATGCAAGAGAATTAAATTAATTGTAACCAAACTCTGGCCAATTTGTTACTCATTCTTTACTCTTCTTTAAGTGTTGTTGATTGTTTGGTATGAGCAATAAATACCATTGTAAGTAGCTTGAGAGTTAACCTAGATTCTACAACTCTTGTAAGACGTTGAAATGTGAGCCTAAAAACACTTGTGAAAAGTTTTTTGTGTGAACCTAAAAAACACAAGTTGTAAGGGTTTTGCGTGAGCCATAAACACAAGGTGTATAAGTTTGGTATGAGCTTGGAAACACCAAATTAGTTAAGTGAAATACCCAATTGTATAGAATTAGACAGTGGACATAGGGTTCGTTAACACCTAAACCATTATAAACCTTTGTGTTAATTCTTCTCATCTATTTCTTCACTTCTTAAACTCATTAACCTTCCTTTTTCAATTTTTAATTATACACCAATTCAACCCCACCCCCTACCCCACCTCTTGGTGCCCTAGGCCAACACTCTTTATACTTCAAATATGATGTAATTAAAATGCAAATGATTTGGGTTGAGCATGTTACAATTCTCCCCCTCTTATATAAATTTCATCCTTAAAATTTGACTTCTTATAGCTTTATAATAGACAAGGATATTATCGCTTCATATGATCCTCTACTTCTTAAGTGGCCTCCTTAAGTAAGTGATGGCTCATTCTCACTTTAACCATAGGTATCACTTGATTCCTTAACTATTTTAGTTACTGATTAAGAATTTGAACTGGTTTTTCATGATAAGTCATACCATTAGACAATTCAATCTATGGCTCTAATATTATATGGTTAGGATTACACTGATACCTTCAGAGTGTAGATTCATTGAACACATCATGTCTATGAAATGATTCTACTGGTATTATCAATTGATATGCCAAAGGCCCAATTCTCTCTATGATCTCATATGGCCAATATATCTTTGACTCAACTTTCCTCGTTTGTTGAACCTAATAATGCCTTTCCATGGTAAAACCTTAAAAAATACTTTATCTCTAACTTGATATTCTATTTCTTATTTATGCCTATCAATATACCTTTTTTGCTTTTCTTGAGCAGCTTAAAAACATCTTCTGACTACTTATATTTTGGCATTGTATCCTTCACTATCTCAAGACCCTCTAACTATCTCATCCCTTCAACATCCCAACCAATTAGACTTCTACCATATAAAGCTTCATATGGTGTCATACAAGTATTAGAGTGATAGCTATTATTATATGCGAACTCCATTAATGGTAAATGATTACCCTAGTTGCCTTTAAATTCAAACACATAAGCTCGCATCATATGTAATGACCATCTTCATTTACAAATCATGGCATTTATGTCCAAAAATACATACACATAAATGTTTATTCATCACACACACACAATCTAACATGTATTTAGTGTACATCTATGTTAACTAATGTTCAAGGCTAGTGACTATAAACTAGTTCCTATTTAGATGTATGTACATGATACAAGGAGAGAGAGAGTTGGAATTCAGCTGACGACCTATGGTCCATGAGTCTCTAAGCAAAACTTTATGCACCAAGGTATCTAAACTCTATGCTTCAGTATCTGAAAGGCATAATTGCGATTTGGTGAGTCGCGACTCAATGAATAAAAATAATAATCAGATTCTTATGGCATAGCCAATAATTAAATATCATCATGATACATTATAAGTATAACAATTGATATGCTAGTGCAAATGCAATAGATTGATTTTTGTTGTGACCTTGCAAGGGAAACACTGCTCT
This sequence comes from Omphalea diandra, assembly GCA_949677035.1. Taxonomy (NCBI): domain Eukaryota; kingdom Viridiplantae; phylum Streptophyta; class Magnoliopsida; order Malpighiales; family Euphorbiaceae; genus Omphalea; species Omphalea diandra. The sequence continues at coordinate 27,999 of CATIWR010050115.1, read as the reverse complement.
CAAGAATTTATGTGATTTAAGTGACATTTGATTTTTACTAGTTGCCATATAAAAAGTGAATCATTTAATGAATAATATGTGCCAATATGACATATTGGTCCATTTTCCATATGATTTGCAAGTGTTTGACAAGCTGGTCACATCGTTTTAGTTCTATATTCAAGTGTTCATTCATAATGGTATACCAAGTAATCATTAAGAGCATATAATTCTCACTTTACTTGTATTCACATGTGAAGTGTAACAATTCAATCACATATACATGTAATAGAATATAATCACATCATAAAATTATCACACATATTCTCTCTCTAAGACTTTCTCAAAGTGTTGAGATCCTAACATTTGATACATACATGGTTATACATATGCCAAAATGATTATGAATGATTGGTATGCAATTATGGCAGGATCCATGCAAGTGGACCTAGTATTTATGCATATATTACTTATGTGGCAGCCTGAGCTTGCTACACTCTCATAGCAATAACTCTAGATATACTTATCCAAATGACTTCATTCTTTTTTAAAATAAACTAGATACATAATGATACAACATACTCAAATTTTAGATTAATATAAGATATATAAAAAATATGGTGAATTTTTGAATTTTGCCCTATTTCAATGTCATCTCAGTCTAAATAAGTCTTACAATCTTAGGTATATCTCAAGCTATACAAATCAAATTGCAAAAATGATTTACCATAAGCTATACAACACATAAAGGAACACTTTTCATGTTATAATTATTGTCTAATTCAGTTTATAAAGTCATCAAAACAAATGACCAATCTCAGGGTGAGCATATTTTTAACATAGTGGCAATTAGTCATGATGAAGGGGCAGTATCTCAACAACCATGCTAGATTTGGCAAAAAAAAATTTACAGGAATATATATAATAATACATATATAACTTGGAAGTTTGTCACATCACAAATCTCGAATCCATGACCATCAAATCTTAGAAAATATAATTAAAAGACAAATGAGGTTTCATCCGATTACAGGGTCAGTCACAATCAATGAGTCATATCTGTTTCCATATAATAAATCAATCAATAATTCTTTACAGGAATTTAGAGGGTATATAACCCTACAAATTTCATGTTTTACACTTTCTCTAAATAAGCACATAAAGTCATCCAAAATATATGAAAATAAAAAGACTGAGGTGATTTCGATTAGTTGTGAACAGGGCCTAATAATGGAGCCATATCTCCTCACACATAAAAAATCAAGCAAAACTATTTCATGAATTTAGATGGGGCATAAAGATACAACTTTCATATTTTGTACTTTCCCTAATTCCTATTCTAGGATTATGAACTCGTGGGTACAAAATTCTGCTCTAATAATAAAACCAACACTATCAGTTATCGTTCACTTGAATTTCAACCTTCATCCAAGAGTTCAACCTCTAATACTCTATAATCCTCACTAACCATGCATGATTAACATGTCATGAGGGTTAATTAATGTGGGAAGAAGATAAATTAACTAACTTATTGTCCCATAATAAAAAAACTTAGGATTCTTTCCTAGGCAGCTCACTCTTCTCCCTCTCCTCCTCCTTCTTCTTCTTCCTTTCTTTGTTTCTTCCTTAGCTCTTTATTTTTTCTATTGTACCTCATATTTAACCTCTCTATTTTGATCCTAAAGGGTGAAAAATTCCACTTGTAAACCTATTGCAACAAAATAGAATCATGGTGTTTCATTTTCATTAGTTAGAAGTTCACTTTCCTTTTTTAGTCCCTCTTCTTCACTCCTTAAGCACCTCATCCATCTTTCATCTTTTAATCCCTAGGAATTCCTTATACTTTTAAATAAGCTATATAACACCATTATTTATTATTCTATAACATGTACACAATATAAGACAATTTTCCATGTAATTATATAAACATTACATATATGTTCAAATGTCTCAAATGCAATGGTGCAAGTGTCATCATCGTGCTTATCCAATTCACACGTCTAAATGATCATTTATCCAATGTACTTGTTCAATTAAGATTTCAAATCATTTATGCAATGACTATGTTCATGTGATAATGCCAATGAATGTGGATGGGGATGTTACATCATATCTCCTAATGTCTAAATAGTCCTTTTTGATTGACCATTAGTCTGTATGTGAAAAGCAATGCTAAAATTCAAATAAGTACCCAAGGCTATTTGTAAGTTGTTCCAAAAATGAGAAGTGAATCAATGATCTCTAACTAATATAGTAAAAATAGGAATGCCATGTAATCTCATAATCTCAGCAACATATATTTTAGCTAGTATATTTTGTGGATTTGTTTATTGTATAAGCAAGAAGTGTGCTAGTTTGTGTTTCTATCCATAATAACCCAAACACCATTATGCCTTTTATGATTCTATCCAACACACTTGCTAGAAATCCATCACAACCTTTTTGATTAGTTGAAAAGCTTGAATAGCTTAGATTAAACAAGTTAGAACAATTTTGTTCTTCCTAACAAATATAACTGTTAGTTATCTTGAAGATTTGATCATTAATTTTTTGGAATGAAAATCTTAAAAGGTTTTGTTAACCATTCCACTCCCAAAATAACATCAAATTCCTTAAAGTTCATCAACATCAAATCTGCAAGCAATACGACACCACACACTAGCACTATACAAGTTCTACATACTTTGTTTAAAATCACACTATGTCTGGCAGGCATCAAAATACCTAAATCATGTCCCAAGGATTTAACTACAACATACACCAGTGATGCAAATTCTAAAGACAAATCAATGCATGGATCCTAGATCTATCAAAACATAAAAATCTAAATCACAAATAGAAATTATACCAGAAACAACTTCAAGAGCTATTAAAGCCTTTTGATGAGTGATTGCATAAACTCTAGCCTGTGGTTGAGTATGGGCTGCTTGTCCACTACTAGAAACTAAAGTTGTTCCTCTATGTCCTCCTCTACCTCAACCTCAACCTTAACCTCGCCCTCTTCCTCTACTTGTGTCATGAACATTCTCCCCAACACTGTTTTGCCTAACTACCTAAGATTCCCTTATAGTCAAACCTACTATTAGACAATCTCAAGTCATATGGCATGGCTATCGACAAGTATAACAAGTAAGTCTTTTAGGTCCCCAACACTATCCAAAATGAGTTATTCCATAATTAGTACAAATTGGGACTATACCTTTACCATTATGCCCACTAGTCCTTTCCTACCCTCTGAGCCTTCAAAACCACCGTAGCCACCCCAAATCGATGCCAATAATACTAATATACTAGGCTGACTCTGTCCTCTGCCTCTCTGATTCCTAACAATTCATTAAAATCTTGATCCCCTAGATAATCTGAAACCACCTCTTTTTATTGTTTTATTTGGTTCCTCACTCCACTCGACATAACTTCTCTTCCTTTTTGCCTTAATTGAATTCATTTCTTAGATCACCTCCTTAGCTGGTATAGTTGCTACTAAAAATGTAGTATAATTGGATGGCTTAACTACTAATTGATCTTAAATTTCTAACCTTACTCCCCTCTTAAATTTTTGGCACTTCAATTCCTTTATAGCTACATACTTTAAGGCATATCTTGAGAGTTTATATTGTGTCTCATAATACACCACTGTCATACCATTTTGGCTCAGTTGGAAAAACTCCATCTTTTTCTTATCTAAGTATATTGTTGGTGTGTTTTTCTTTAGAAACTCCCTTAGAAAATCAACCTATGTTAAAGTCATCAGTTAAGCAATTCTACCTGGAATAGTCTCCCACCAATTTAAGGCATTCTTTTGAAGTAAAGATATTGTATACTTCAGATTTTGCTCTGGGGTGCATTCAAGATTCTCTTAGTTCTTCTAAGCCACTCCTCGGCCTCAGTAGGATTTTTAGTACCCCTAAAGTCAATTACCCTTTGCTTCCTCAATCTTTCATAATTATTGTCTATAGCAGTCCTGCATATGCTTATGTTGCAAATCTTTACATCATCTCAACAAGCTGTATGATATTTGGATTTACACCCATAACTCAATTATTTCCTAACATCTCAAGATTTTTTCCAACATGGTTAACATGCTCATAAGAATGAACAGACTCAACAAACTCATCTCTAGGTGCATCCATACTCCTATATGTCAATCCATGTAAGTACTAACATAATACAAATATCATATATAATATATTCATATTACACAAGTCTACAAAATCATTTACCCCCTCTAATAACACTAAAATGTGGCGTCTCATTTACTAATCATTCTAAAGTAGGTTCATTAACTCATTCATAAGATATGGAATACTAAAGTGACACAACAACATTAAAATTCTCTTATGCCATCCATTGTCATTAAATGACATTTCTTTAACTATTTTGAACACTATGTATCTTAAGAACTATTTACAATAAAATATATTTGGTTAAACAAACCAAAACACTAATAGACTAATACTAGCCCAATCACTATTAGACTGCTAGATAGCAACTTCAAAATGCAAATTGGATGAAATCTTTAGTATACTATTCCTGAAAGAAAATTTAATGCAAAGGAGTGAGCTTGTATACTTAGTAAGAAAACACATAATGATGCTACAAATAATGATACTTCAATCATAAATGACATACCAAACATTTAAATATAAATAACTTATCATCATATCCATTAAATAAAGAGTTTTTACTCTTTAATGTCACACAGGCTATCAAATATTATTGCCACAGAGGCTAGTATATATTATTGCCACAAAAATTATAGATATCATTGCCACATAGCCTATCAAATGCTATTTCCACATAACGATCATATATTATTGTCGCATAAGCTATCGATATCATTGCTACGCAGGCTATCAAATGTTATTGTCATACAGGTTATAAATATCATTGCCAAATAGGTGAACAAATGTTGTTGCCAATCATACTATCATATTTGGTTGTTGCATAGGCTATAAATATCATTGCAACACAAGCTATCATATTTGGTTGCCACACAAGCTATCATATATTGTTGCCACATAGGCTATCAAATGTTATTGCCATACAAGTGATCATATATTATTACCATACATGCTATAAGATTTTGTTGCTTGCTCAATAACATTAAGTATTAGTCTTTTAACAAATCTAACAAAATTCTAGCAATATACTGACTAATAACAACACTCATAGATGTTGGCAAATCATATCACAACATACTTTCATTCCCAATTCATAATTTATCATCATCTCATGAAAACAAATAATTCAAAAGTATAACAATCCTTTCATCAATGTATTCATCAATATCATCTCATTACACAACATTTCATTCTAATGGGTATATGTTCATGGCATTTAACCAATCACATGTTTAGTACCATAAGCTATTTACTTACCTCCTCCTTCAAGCTATTAAGTAATGGATGTTCTCTACTTATTCTCAATATTATCCTTAATGCCTTAATGACCTATTTCAATATATCAAATTAATCCTAGTAAGATTTTCATCTTGTAATGCATATATGCTCTAGTAAAATATCATGACTTTTATAGGCTATTTTTATAATTACTTTTTCCTTACAAATCTGAATGACCTGATCATTTTTTCATACTAAACTAGATATATATGGGTACAACATATCCAAAATTCAATCCAAAATATGCACTACATAATTTATAGTCAATTTTATAAAATTTGCATGCTTTGAGTGCAATTATACACTAAAATAGTCCCTTAAACTTAGCCATATCACAAAACGTATAAGTCCGATTGCAAAAAATAATTTATATTCAATTATTTAACATATAAATGACCATTTTTCATGTTTCACACATGCTTTAATTTGGCTTCTAAAATCCTTAAATAAAATGATAAATCTTAGACTTTGTAGGCATGAGCAAGTTCAGGATCAACCTCAATCAAGGAGCCATATCTCTTAGCATACAAAATATCAAGCAAAACTATTTACAAGAATTTAGATCATATATAATGCTACTACTTCCATATTTTTTACTTCACCTAATCCCATTCTAACCTTACAAAATTATTGAAAAATAAAATTGAGAACTGAGCAACTTTCAATAACAACTAGTCACAATTAAGGGGTCATATCTCTTCACACACAACTTAATTTAAAAAACCATTTTGCAAGCATTTATTCATAGCATAAAACTACAATTTTCATGCTTTGAACTTTGACTAATTCATCTTTTAAATGAAATCATGGGTACAATAGTTTGCTCTTAAAACAAAATTAAAGGAATTCAGCTCATATTCACTATCAACAAATTCTACCCATTAATTCTAACTGCAATTATTTTATAAATCCCATTATTTTCTCATGATTAACATGTCATGGAGGAGAAATTTCATGGGAGATCAAATATGAAATCACATACCTTTCACCAAAGCTAAAAGACCTCAAGATTATAGGTAACTCAGTTTTTCTTCCTCTTCTTCTTCTTTTTCTTCTTCTACTTTTTATTCTTTCTTTATTTCTTTCTTGTCTATTTTCCTTTTAATTCACCTATTCATATTTTTATCTCTATAATCTACCCCTAATGGAATAAAAATTCCATTTGTATACCTACCGTAATAAGATAAAATCATGAAGGCTTGTTCCTATTGGTTGGAAGCTCAATTTTCCTCTTTCAGTCCCTTTTCTTCATTCCTTTGTCACATTTATCCATCTATTAATCCCTATATGCTCCTTATACTTTTAATAAGTTTTAACATATCACTATTTAAAATAGTATAATACATATGCAACATATGGAAATTTGTCATGGCACTTTGCAAACATCATATTCATATTCAAATGCAATAATGTAAGTGTTATTGTCACACTTATGCCATGTGATGCAGATATTCAAATATAACATAATTAAAATGCATATGATTTGGATTGAGCATGTTACACAAATACCCATTTATGAAGCAATATTACATATGACTTACAAGTTTTTCTAACATTTTATTAACAAATGGTAGGAGGAAGTGATCCTTACCAGTTGTTGCATTTAGCTTCTTATAATTGATACACATTCTCCACCCCGTCATGATCCTGGTAGGGATAAGCTCATTATTATCATTGGTCACAACCATTATCCCTCTCTTATTAGGAACTACTTAAACCAGACTAAACTATGGGTTATCCAAAATAGGGTAGATGATCCCCATATCTAGCAATCTCACTACTTCCTTCCTAACTACCTTTTTCATATTAGGGTTAAGTTGTCTTTGGTGTTCAATAATGGGTTTTTGATTGTCCTCCAATAAAATTTTATGGATATAAACTGTAGGACTAGTCCACCTTAATAGTTTTTCCTCTTGGGTTTGTGTGAGCTCATTAAAGATGATGATCAAAAGGGTACTATCTCTCCCCAAGAAGGCATACCTAAGGTGAAGGGGTAAATATTTAAACTCAAGTTGAGTAGGTTTAAAAATGGATGGTAGGGTTACCTCAAGGTATTTCTAATAGTCTAAAGGCTCAATAATAAACAAATAATGAGTATCATAAACTTTTAAAGTTAGGGTACTTAACTCTATGATGTCATTTTTTTTTCTTTATGTTTACCATGGCAACCTTTTCAACTTTCGAAGCTTTTCCTCTTTATAGAAAAACTTTCTTGGTGCATTCCTCTATGACATAAATCCTTAAAGACCATTCATCCTCCACAGCCTTTTTGATTGCGTTGTACATGTTAACATCTCACAAGCATGAACAGACTCAACAAACTCATCTTTAACCTCTAAGTCACCATGAACTCTACCAAGTGCATCCTTACTCCTATATGCCAATGAATGCAAGCACTAATATAATATCATATTACACAAGTCTACAGAATCATTTACCTGCTTTGATGCTACTAAAATGTTATGTCCCATTTACTAATCATTCTAAAAGTAGGTGTATTAACTCATTCATAAGACATGGAAAACTAAAGTGATACAACATTAAAATTCTCTCATGCCATCCATTGTCATTAAAGGACTTTTCTTTAACTATTTTGAACACTATGTATCTTATATCACAATATAGTAACTATTTATAACAAAATATATGTGGCTAAACAAACCAAAATATTAATAGGCTATATACTAGCCTAACCTCTATCAAATTGCTAGACAACAATATAAAAATGCAAACTGTATGTAATCTTTAGTCTACTATTCCTAAAAGAAAATTTAATGTAATGGAGTGAGCTTGCATACTTAGTAAGTAAACACATAATTATACTTCAATCACAAATAACATAATAAACATTTAAATATAAATAACCTATCATCATATCCATGCATGAAATAACAAGTTTTTATTCTTTAATGTCACACAAGCTATCAAATATTATTCCCATATAGGTTATTATAGATTGTTGCCATAAAAGCTATAAATATTATTGCCACATAGCCTATTAAATGTTATTGTCATATAAGCTACCATATATTATTGTCGTAAAAGCTATAAATATCACTACCACACAGGCTATCAAATGTTATTGCCATATAGGCTATAAATATCACTACCAGACAAATTATCAAATGTTGTTGCCATACCAATTATCATATTTAGTTGTTGCACATGCTATAAATATCACTGCTACACAAGCTGTCACATTTAGTTGCCACACAAGCTATCATATATTGTTACCACACAGGCTATCAAATGTTATTGCTATACATGTTATCACATATTATTGCCACACAGGCTATAAGATTTTGTTGCTTGCTCAACAACATTATGTATTAGTCTTTCAACAAATCAACTATAAATCTAACAAAATTTCAGTAATATATTGACTAATAACAACACTCATAAAGGTTGGTAAATCATATCACAACATGCTTTATTCCCAAGTCATAATTTATTAACATCTTATGAAAAATAAATAATTCAAAAGTATAACAATCATTTCATCAATGTTTTCATCAATATCTTATCATTACATAATATTTCATTCCAATGGGTATATGTTCATGGCATTTAACCAATCACATGTTTTATACCATTAGTTATTTGCTTACCTCCTCTTTCAAGCTATTTAAGTAGTGGATGATCCTAACTTATTCTTAATATTATCTTCAATGCCTCAAGGACCTATTTCAATACACCGAATATATCTATGATGATAAAGTAAAATTTTCATCTTGTTATGCATATACGCTATAGTAAAATATCACGTCCTTGGTTGGCTATTTTTATAATTACTTTTCCCTTACAAATTCAAATGACTTGGTTTTTTTGAAATTAAACTAGACATATATAGGTACAACATATCCAAATTTTAGTTCAAAATATGCACTGCATAATTTATACTCGATTTTATAAGTTTTCCTATTTTAAACAGTCCCTTGAACTTAGCCATATCACAAAACATAGAAGTCCAATTGAAAAAATGATTTATATCTAATTCTTCAACATAAAATGAATAATTTTATGTTTCACACATGCTCTAATTCAACTTCTAAGGTTCTCAAAGAAAACTATCAATCTCAGACTTTGTAGGCAAGTAAATTCAAGATCAACCCTAATCAAAGAGCCATATCTCTTGGCACATAAAATATCAATCAAAACTACTTTACATGCATTTAGATAAGATATAGTGCTATAAATTTCATATTATTCACTTCAGCAATTCCCATTCTATCCCTACAAAATTATTGAAAAACAAAATTGAGAACTATGTAGTTTTCAATAATAGCTTTCAACAACGACCATCATAGTCAAGGGGCACCTTATCTCTTCACATACAACTTATTTAGAAAACCCATTTTGCAAACATTTATTCATATAATAAAACTACAAGTTTCATGCTTTGAACTTTACCTAATTCATCTTATAGGGTTATCAAATCATGGGTATAATAGTCTGCCCTTAAAACAAAATTAAAGGACTTTAGCTCATATTCACAGTTAATAACTTTTCCCTATGAATCCTAACTGCAATTATTTTATAAATCCCACTATTTGCTCATGATTAACATGACATGGAGGAGAAATTTCATGGAGAACAAATATGAAATCACATACCTTTCAACAAAGCTATAAAACCACATCATTTTAGTTAGCTTAGTTTTTCTTCCTCTCCTTCTCCTTTTTCTTTTTCTTCTTCTTCTTCTTCTTCTTATACTTTTTTCTTATTTCTTTCTTTCTTTCTCAGTTTCTTCCTTATGTTGAACCTCCTCACAATTATATCTCTCTATCTACTCCTAATGGAATAAAATTCCATTTATATGCCTATCTTAGTAAGACAAAATCATAATGGCTTGTTCCTATTGGTTAGAAGCTCAATTTTCCTCTTTTAGTCCCTCTTCTTCACTCCTTTATCACCTTTATCTATCTAATAATCCTTACATGCTCTTTATAATTTTAGTAAGTTCCCAAACATCTTTATTTCAAATATTGTAGCATATACATAACATATGAAAATTTGTCATGGCACTATGCAAACATCATATTCATATTCAAATGAAATAATGTAAGTGTTATTGTTACGCTTATGCCATATGATGCATATATTCAAATATAACATAATTAAAATGCATATGATTTGGATTGAGCATGTTACCTGAGTACCCATCTATGAAGCAATAGTATATATGACTTGCAAGTTTTTCCAACATTTTATCAATAAATGGTAGGAGGAAGTGATCCTTACCAATTGTTACATTTAGCTTTGTATAATCAATACACACTCTCCACCCCATCACAATCCTAGTAGGGATAAGCTCATTATTATCATTGGTCACAATCGTCATCCATCGCTTCTGAGGAACTACTTAAACTGGGCTAACCTAAGGGCTATCCATAATCGGGTAGATGATCCCCATATCTAGCAATTTGACTACTTCCTTCCTAACCACCTTTTTCATATGAGGGTTAAGCTGCCTTTGGTGCTTTATAATGGGTTTGTGATTATCCTCTATTAAATTTTTATGCATACAAATTGTAGGACTAATCCTACTAATCTTCACAATGGTCCACCTTAAGGCTCTAATCTTATTTCTCAATACCCTTAATAGTTTTTCCTCTTGGGCCTGTGTGAGCTCATTAAAAGTGATGATCAAAAGGGTACTATCTCTCCCCAAGAAGGCATACCAAAGGTAAGGGGGTAAAGTTTTAAGCTCAAGTTGAGGAGGTTTAAGAATGGATGGTGGGGTTACCTTAAGGTATTTCTCATAGCCTAAAGGCTCAATAAGAGACAAGGAAGAAGAAGTATCATAAACTTCTAGAGTTGGGTACTTACCTCTATGACGTCTTCCTCTTTTTATTTTTCTTTTTCTTTATGATTACCATGGCTACCTTTTCAAATTATGAAGCTTATCCTCTTTATAGAAAAACTTTTGTGGTGCATTCCCTTATGACATCAATCCTAAAACATCATTTATCCTCCACATGCATTTTGGTTGCCTTATACATGTTAAAATTGACTTCTTCATCTCCTACTCACAAGTTAAGTGCTTCTTCCTGAACATAAACTAAAGCTCCCTCTATTGCCAAAAACAGTCATCCCAAGAGCAAAGGGATTTTCCTATCCACCTCCATATCAAGAACTACAAAATCCACTTCGATGATGGACTTGTCTACTTTGATGAGCACATCCTCAACTATCCCTTTAGGATAGATGATTGAATAGTTCACTAATTGGGGGGAAGTCTTTGTAGGCTTCCTCTTGCTATTACCTAGTTTCCAAAAAATAGAGAAAGGCATTAGATTGATGCTAGATCCTATATCACAACGAGCTTTTAAAAAGAAATGCAAAAATATCATAAGCGATAGTGAAACTCTTTGAATCTCCACTTTTTAGAGGCAATTTATTGAGTAAGATTGCACTATTCTCCTCGATGAAGGCGAATTTCTCGCATTTTTTCAATTTGATTTTCTTTAAAAATGTGTCCTTTATGATTTTGCATATTTAGGCATTTTAGTAAGTGCTTCCAAAAATTTTGCATATTTAAGCATATGCATAAATTTTGCAAATTGCTTTTCCATTATATTTTGCTTGAGTTGTAAAGGCAAATGAATGTAAGGTACATATGGTTTGACCTAAGGAAAGGAATGGAAGGTACATATGGTTTGACCTTCTCCTTAGGCTTGCCCTCCATGATCAAAATTTTTTTTTTTTTTGCATTGCCTTCTTCCTATTTTTCCTTATTCTCTACTATAGGTTAAAGTTCCTTACCACTCTTCAAGGTGATGGCTTTCACATATTCTTTTAGGTTAGATTCGAAAGAGCTAGGTAAAGTAATTTGAGATTTAGAACTAAAGTCATTAGCTATTTGTCCTATTTGGATCTCCAGGTTATCGATGAAAAATGAATGATTTTTGTTGGGTTTATCTATCTTTGCCTCTAATCATTTCATATTCTCTTTATGATGCTCAAACTTAGTATCTGCCTTAGTTATGAATTTTTCTAATACATTCTTTAAGCTTGATTTCTTTTCTTGAGGTTGGTAGTTTGGTGGTGGGGTGGAAAACTAGGTGGTCGTTGGGTTTTATAGTTAAAGGTATTGTTATTGGACCAATAGAAGTTTAGGTGATTACATCACCCTAGGTTATAGGCATTTGAATATGGGTTGTTAGGTTGATAGTTAAAGTTTCCCATATAGTTTACTTGCTCTTAGGCAAAAAGGTTCCCTACTTGACAATTAATACTCTTAAGCCTGTTTTCCCTACAAAAGTCACACACAATCTGTATAAAAGGAGAAGACATAATGTTACAATTAAACATACTTAGTTGTTTGGACAAGATAGATACCGAACTTGTAAGGTTTAAAAGGCAGCTACGCTATGAACCTCTCCTATTTTCTTTGGCAATTCTCTCATTAGCTTGGTAGCTATTCTGTACCATTGTCTCAATCAAATCATAAGCAACATTGATCATTTTATCCAATAGAGATCCTCCTATTGATGTTTTTGTAGTGATATTGATTTACCCAAATAATCCATTATAAAAGGTGCACACTATAGACCATTTTATAATTTAATGGTTGAGGCATCTTCTCAAAAGATCAATGAATCCTTCCCAAGCTTCATTCAATGTTTCCCTATCTAATTGGCTAAAAGGAGTGATCTCACTGCTAACCTTAGTCATCTTAGATTTAGGAAAGTATTTACCTAAGAATGGTTAAGAAAGTTGATCCCAAGCAATTATACTCTTAAGTTCCAAATTATTGATCCATACTTTTGCCCTATCCTTTGGAGTGAATGTACAAAGGCATAATTTTATTGCATCTGCAGACATTCAATTTTGCCTAAATATGTCACAAATATCCATGAAGTTTGTTATGTGAGCATTAGGATCTTTTTAAGAGAGACTATGGAATTGTAGGGTGTTGGTAAGCATCTAATGAATGTCGATTTTATCTCAAAATTGGTACCATTGATGGTTGGTCGGCTGATAGCTGGTTATAATCCCTCAAAAGATGGTGTTGCGAAATCCTTCAAATGATGGTCTCCTTGATTTGCCATCTCTTAATTTTGTTGTTACTCTCGCCTTTTTTGGTTTAGTGTGCATTCTATTTATGGACTAGGAGAAAGTAAATATTCTTCATTCTCTTGATTTTGAGTTCTAGTCATGAACCTAAAATAGAGAGATAAGAAACAAACTTGAACCATAAAATAAAATTATATAGTAATATAAAAATAATAACTTAGTATTAAAGTTGTTTATCCTCGACAATGGTGCCAAAAACTTGATGATGTGTGTGTGCTATAAGAAATTTCTTAAGCTACAAGTGCATATGTTATAAGTAATAAAGTGTGCATTGTCAGTATAAATTTCGTTCCCATGAGGATTGAATTTTAATTACTAAATATCTTGTATCCTATATTGTATAGAGAATCAATAGAAGTTTATGAATGAAATTATAAAATAAGAAAATTAAGTGAAAAATAATAGAGATAAGAGATGATCAATGGATGAAAATGTCTAGGGGTTTAACTTGACTTGGCAATCTTCTATTATGCTCACAATCCTTATCATGGATTAATTCTGAATTAGGAGAAATGCCATTTCATGGTCCAAGAAGCAATTGTTTTAGATTATATGGTATCTACTAGGGGTATTGACGTTGACAAGGCCAAAGTATAAGTGATTGCTAACTTTTCACAGCTAAAGAATGTAAAGGATATAAGAAGCTTTCTAAGACATGTCGGCTTTTATTGGAGGTTCATCAAAGATTTTTCTAAATTTTCCAAGCCATTGTGTAATCTTTTAGTAAAGGATTAAATTTTTGGGTTGGATAAGTCATGTGTTGAATCTATTGAGAAATTAAAGAAGGCACTTATTTCAACTATAATTTTGCAACCACCGAATTGGAATTTGCCATTTGAATCATGTGTGATGCAAAGCAATTTTCCTATTAGGGCCATTATAGGTCAAAAGAAAGATGGAAAGCCATATATTGTGTCTTATGCAAGCAAGCTATTGGATCCTACTCAAATTAACAAAACTACTACAAAAAAATAGCTTATAGGAATTATATATGTCTTTGACTAGTTTAGTGCATATTTGGTTAGTAAAAAAGTTATAATTTATTCATATCATACAACCCTCAAATATCTCTAGAGCAAGAAAAATGCTAAGCGAAGGTTACTTCACTAGATTTTGATGCTTCAATAAATTGATTGGGAGGTTAAAGATAAAAAGGTAGTGAGAACCTTATAGCGGATCACTTGTCAATACTAGACCAAGAAGTGTTACAAAAGCAAGATGATGGAGTACCTATTAATGAGATGTTTATAGGAGAACAATTATTTAGTGCTGCAAGTAAGAAAGTTATGTGGTTTGTCAACATTGCAAACTATTTAGTGAGTGGTGTTTTACCCTACAATATGGATTATTGTCAAAGGAAAAAATTCTTAAATGAAGTTAAACACTATTATTGGGATGAAACCCTAGACTTTAAAAGATGTAGGAATTATTTGATTAGAAGATGTGTTCTACAATATGTGGTATATGATATATTAATGCATTATCATTCTATGGATGTTGGTGGCCATTTTGGTGCATAAAACTGGAGTAAGATACAAGATAGCTATTCCTTACCATCTATCAAAATGTGGTTAAGTTGAAGTAAGTAATCAAGAACTTAAATGAATTCTTGAAAGAATTGTTTTTAGTACGAGGAAAGATTAGGCATTGAAGCTTGATGATGCTTTATGAGCATATCGTACAATGTTTAAGACTCCCATTAGGTTAACCCCTTATCAATTGGTACATGGGAAATCTTATCATCTACCAGTTGAGTTGGGTCGTAAGGTGTATTAGGCTTTAAAAGCTTTGAACTTCGATCTCACTAAGGTTGGTAAAAAAAGACTTCTCTAGCTTAATGAATTAGAAGAATTAAGAGCTAATACCTATGAAAATGCAAGGATCTATAAGGACTGGACTAAGAGAAGCATGACAAACACATTATAAAGAAAGAATATCATGAAGGTTAGTTTGTTCTCTTATATAATTCAAGACTAAAGTTGCTCCCGAATAAGTTGAAGTCCAAATGGTCAGGGCCATTCTGAGTTGTGTAAGTCTCTCCACAAGGTGTAGTTAAAAGAGTCAATGCTACAGGTGAAAATTTTAAGGTAAATGGACATTGACTTAAACCTTATGTTTTTGGCAATCATATTGATAAAGGGATTACAATTCCTCTTGCATTAACACCCTAACCCATTGAGGTATGTTTTTATACTTACCTATTTTACCCTAAATAATTTTTCTTCTCTTCACTAGTATTCTAGTCTCTTCATTTCTTTTTATTTTTATTTTCTTTCATTTTTACAATTTTAAAGTCTATAACACATCCCATTTTCATTTGGTAGAATAACACATCTTTCTTTTTTTAAAACAAAAGGAGAAAAGCATGTGTTCAGTTGTAATGGTTGTCTCGACTCAGCACAATGACCATCCAACAACTGGGTATGCAAACTCACACCAGTGTGCCAAGTCGAGACACCCATCCCGAATACCAAATATTTTTTTAAAATATTTCCACCATTATAGTATTTCCTCTAGATTAATTTTACTAGTTTCACAAATAACTATTAGATTTTACTTTTTACCTTTTAACACATGTCTAAACTCTTCTACCCACTCACTATTTCACCCATTTTCAATTTTGAATTTGAAAGGTTGTGACCTTTCCCCTCAAAAGTCACAACTTTTTACCTTTTCAACTTCCCTCCATTCTTTTATTTAACTCTCGTCTTCAACAATAACTCACATATTTATACTACACTTTAATTTTAAACATTTCATTTTCCCTATTTTATTCGCTAGTCTTCTTTCATAAATTCTCTACACCTATATTCTTCCATCACTTATTTTCTTCTTTTCTCTTTCATTTCTCTATAATCATTTCACATTCTTCACCTTATTTATTATTTACATTTATCTACTCATAAATCATGGCGAGAAATAAAGGTTATTCATCATCAAGGCCTCAAGATCACCATGAGGAAGAAGAAAAGGACCTAGCCAATGCCTATTAACCAAGTTTCCTATCCTTATGCATGAATAAGGTGTAAGGTTTTCTTGTCTTAAATTTAGAGAAATTGTGACTTACAAGTATATTATTCTCTTTTCTCTTCTACATAATATTAGCATGCATGAATCTTTGCCTCAATTATTATCTTCATATGGCTTTAATAAAGAATACACATATATTGACTCAAACACTAAATTTTACACATCCTTAGACCTTCATCCAAGTGATTCGCACATTCTAGAATTTAGGATGAAAGGAAAAACACACCAACTCATATATGCATTCATACATAGGCAGTTTAGGTTTACAAAGGATAGTATTTATGTTATGCCTAAGAATTTTGATGTTGATGAGTTTTGGACTTTCCTAATGAATTACCAAACACCATTTAATCCTAAGAAAGGTAAGGCCATATTTATTAAGGATCTTACGTATTGGCTTTTGCACAAAGTACTTGCATGTGTTATTTTTCATAAATCGGAGTTTAATCGATTTTCATCCCAATAGTTGTTTTTGATCTGGTGCATTTATATAAAAAATAAGTTTCTTGGACATATTAGATCTTTAATCAACTATTGGCTTGTGTTAAATGTAAGGATAGCCCCCTCACCCATGGTCATGTAGTCACTATTATTACTAATGCTTTGCATTTGAACTTTGATGCTTTAACTCGTGTTGTTAAGTATTCTTATTTTACCAAGGAAGCTTTCATATGAAGAGAAGTTATATATGCTAATTTTGCAATGATTCCAGTAAAAAGAAGGTCAAGTTGGAAGATGTTAGAACCATTATCACCAATATAAGTTGCGAAGGAATAGATTGATGTAGATGTTTCTCTCAAACTTCATGATGATGATGTTCATCAAGAGGCTGCCCATGTTGAGTTAATGTCAACACATAAAGGTCCATCTACTTATAGTAGTGAAGTTGCACTATGGCAGCAAGTTCATGACAACAAAGAAAGATTCCAAGACAATTAGTTACTATGGAGACTCGTACCTATGAAATCAAAAGGCATCAAAATAGGATGGACAACAAGATGAATCAATTTTTCACTTATTCTAGTTACAAAATTGAGTAGCCTCCACCATCACCTTCAGGGATTAAAGGAGTTCTTCCTTTCCTAACTATTTATTTTTAGTTTTAGGATTAACATTGAAGGCAATGTAAACTTTTAGGTGTAAAGAAGGGATACACATCTTTTATTATTTTATTTTATTGCTTTTTAGTTTTATGTTAGGAGTAGTAACCTATGCTATATATGTAACTCCTAAACATGTTTATATCTTCTCCTTGTTTGATTGATAATTTTGCTAGCATAAGTTCATATTGATTATAAATTTGGATAGCTTTTTCATATGTCAATAACTAGCTTTCTATGCTTAATTGGCAAAGTTTTGAGTTTCATTCAAGTATGAGTTTTAAGATTATCCTTTTGTCTATTATTATTATTTTCAAAATATAGAAAATGTTTAGTCAATCTTCTAGTTATACCAACACTTAGATGCTAAGGACTTAAGCATGGTTTTTGAGGAACAAGGTAGCTTTAGGAAACTATAGCCATAATATGACTAACTAACATTTCAATAATGGATGAGGACATAAAAAAAAAAAGGAGCACAAGTATTCCTCTAACTTTGAATTATAAAGTTATGAATATGATAAAATCATTTGTTGATGTGATGCATGTTGAGTAAGTTGTGTGTAGGTAAGCATAATCCTCATTTGCATTCATTAGGAAACATGGTTGATGCCATAAGTACTGCACTATAAAATGTCTAAAAATTCCATGGCAAATTATTGGTTAATACGTGTTCTTATTCCTTGTCCCACCACAAATGGCGACTACCCTCCTTGGAAGTCCTGAGTTTAAGGAATGAAGTCTTTATCCATAGTTTAGCTAACACCATGACTTTGTATTCTTGCTTTTGTTTTTAAAAACTTGTTATAAATTATTAACCTTATTCCTTATACTATGAAAGTAGATTTGTTTTGTCATTATTGAGCATTGGAAGTTTGGTTGTTAATATATTTTCTTAAATTCCTATGGTTTGTGATTGAGATGAGCATGCTAGAAAGATTGCTTTTAGATTTGGAGAAGTCATTCTTAGTTGTTCCCATTTGGATCTTTATTTCTTGATTGAGGGTAAGCAAGGTCTAAGTGTGGGAGATCTTGATATGGTGCAAATTAGTATAATGTTATAGGGATTTTATGTCTATGTTTCTTTTGTTTTTAGTATGTTTTTTTATCAATATTGTCCATGATTTTAAGCTTATATTTACTTTGACAGTTCTAATGCAAGTTTCATGTTTTGTAGGCCTTTTCGAGCTTAAATTTTATATACAAGTGCATTACGAGGCTTTAGACTGAAGAACAAAGTAAACCAATAAAGGAAGGAACAAGTTGCTTTGACATCAGTAGTGACATATTGTGCCGAGTCAACACAATGACCATACAGAAAGCAACTGTGTCGAATAGTTACAATGCCTCTTCATCACATCCTTTCATAAGGCACCTTTTTGAAATTGGCATAACTTGGGGTACTTCAAGGCTCATAAATACATGGTCTTAGCCTACTTTTAGACATTAGAAATCATTTATGATGAAGTTAAGAAAAATTAAGAACTGTTAGAAAGATAGAGTTAGTTTTTAATGAAAGGAGGCATTCTTCCAAGTAAGAGTTACTTTCCATTTAAGTAATAGTCCAACCCTTTCAAAGAGTGAAGCTTCTTTAGGTCTTCATTTTCATTATTCTCTTCTTCTCTCTCTTTATGTTCTTTTATTATTTTGTTTGCCTTCTTGACTTAATCATTTATTTAGGCTAAGTTATATGGACTAGATTGCACTATATGATGTGTTAGTCAAGGATTCATAATGAGAGTTAACTTATTTGATGGAAAACTAATTAAATCCACTTAGGTTAACAATTAGACTCAAGTAAGGAAATTTACTGTAAGGGGTTTAAAGAATTGACTGAAGCATAACTTCTATCTTTACAAATTATTCCAAATGCGAGAGTGAGTATAGTTCTATTCATAGACATCTTTGGTTGACATAGAGAGAAGCATATAAAGACATTAAATTGATCCTCCAATCAATTCATTTTGCAACATTTCATTATCATTGGTTGTTTAATTTGAATATGTGCTGTCTAGTTTGATTTGCATATATATTTGATTTTTTTTATTGTTAGATTAGTTAGTTTTACTTGCTTTATTAGTTTAGTCTACCCTAATCTTTGATTTACTTTATAATCCTAGACATCTAGAGTACTTAGTTGTCTAATACTTGATTCACTTTGCTTCTT
This sequence comes from Omphalea diandra, assembly GCA_949677035.1. Taxonomy (NCBI): domain Eukaryota; kingdom Viridiplantae; phylum Streptophyta; class Magnoliopsida; order Malpighiales; family Euphorbiaceae; genus Omphalea; species Omphalea diandra. Next base: position 8,245 of record CATIWR010050115.1, on the reverse strand, counting down.
TGTAGACTAACCCCTTACATGCACTATACTAAGAATATATATATACATATATATATATATATATATATATATATATATATATATATATATATAAACACATACACAAAAAAGCCCGCAAATAGTCTCTTAACATGAAATAAAATAAGGGAATTGTTAAAGGTTTCATTCCACAAAAACCATCTCTCAATAGTCGATTTATAGAACAAAGTATGATTAACGACCATTTAATCATTGTCATAAATATCTCAACAATTACTAGCATAAAAGATAAAATAAATGATATAGACTTTAGTTAAGAATACCCAATATAAGTTATACAAGATCCATTTACAACCCTAGCCAAAAAGAATTTAGTTCATAATGAAATTGAAAGACGAAAGGAAGACAATCAATTTGGCCTTAAGAGTAGCCATAGACTTTTTATTGATCTCTTTGATTGCTTGCACGTTTTTATCTCTAATGTCTTTTTGGACGTTTGTTACACGTTCTTCTCTTCCTTCACTCAATGTCTCATGCCCTAATTCTTGTTAATTTCCTCCTTTAAATCATGCTTAAACCATCCCTCTAAAAGAGGATGCTTCAAAGTCTTTAAAAGGAAAAGAATCCCCCTTTTATTCTTATTATAATTGTGTCATTAAGGAGGTGCACAACTGTACGCCAATTAAGACACAATCATGTGCACTGTCAATTGCATATACATGTTTTAACCCTTCAATGCACACAGTTGTGTGTTTTTGGTAATGTGTTTCTCTTCCTTATTGCTTGATTAGAGTGTTAAGGCATACAAATAGTGCTTAGACCATATGGCCATTCATTTTGTTCTCTCTTATCTTTTGCTTTTCTTCACTTTTTACCTATAAAACACCTTTTTTCATACATTAGGTCTATTATTATGCTAATTTTAATGGGAATGCATGGATTCTAAGAGAAATAAACTATAGAAATATGAAAATTACTCCACAAAACAACTTGCAGGTCTTGCCTCTCATTGAGGAATTGAGTTTGGAAAAGACACTAGTTCCTACAATTCTCGATGATACCATTATGGTTTTAGATAGGGTATCCCTTAGTATCCGTAATTCTTTTACTGAGAGCCCATTGTTACTTCAAGTATAATTCTCTCTTTGCAGTTTTTTATTTTTATATTTATTATTTTATTATTATTTTTATTCAATCAATGGAAGATGATTGAGGCTACCATAAATTTGACACTTATGATAATTGCAAGTCATTTGAATGTGATCCTATTATAGAATAGTCCAATAATAGTCCATCCTTATGATCTTCCTTATCAAATCCTTCTTATTCATAAGAAGACCACATACCCCTACATGTACCTCTTATATTACCCTACTTGCTTTTTATTTAGTCAGACATCTCACGTGAACGCCATATAACATTTGCTTATAAACCATGTCATCGTGGACTATGAATTGTGATGCTAGTCTTTGAATCATATCCTTATACTTCCTTGCTTCTCCTTTAGGGTATTCTCCCTCTTCTATGTATCTCTACACATCATAGTGCCTTGGATGATTTTCTACTGGCACCTGCTTCACCTCTTGTTAACATGGCATAGTGCATCATATATGAGTGTGAGTAATGGCCTTTTTGGTATTTTCTTTAATCCATCTAAGATAGAAACTAGGGTAGCTAAGGCATCAGCCATCACATTCTCCTTTACTGTAGGTGGTGAAATATAACCCTCTAAAAGTTTTGGATTGGTATTTTCAAATGCCTTAAGTATAGGCTTGGACGCTCTTCCTTTAACTCCCATCCATCAATGACCTGAGAGATAACTAACAATGAGTCCCTAAAAACTTTAACTATCTTTATCTTCATATACATTAGAGATTCCAACCCAAATGCACAAACATTATACTAAGTTGTCATTTTAGTCACTTTAAATCGAGCTTCATAGCAATAGGGAAAAGCTCGCCCTCTATGATAAACAAAAGTATGCCCATGCCTGTGTAAACAAAAGCGTGCCCACGCCCATTCCTTTTTTGTTTATTGTTGTATCAAAAGACATTCTCTAATCGTAAGGCTCAATTGCTATTGTTCTTCATCTCATAATTGGGAAAGGTATAGATTCTCATTTCACTAGTGGTTGCTAAGCCAAATATTTAGTGATTGTTGGACCCTACATCACCTTCTTAGTCACATATTTGATGTCAAATTTTATCAACAGAAATTAAGAAAGGGTCTTCATATAAATACTTGACTAGATCGAGCTTTCCTCCACTATTAAATATAAAATCAAAAGCTTTCCTAACTTTTGAGGTTTTTAGCATTTATTGGTTGGTTAGATTGTAATGACCTAGATTTTAGACCGTGTTGGAGCTAAGGAACATGAAGGCCCATCATGTCTTTTGTCCTAGTGAAAAGTCTCTATATTTTTAGTATTTGTATTATGTTAAGATAGATTTATTTATATGTTTAGGAGTACATGATTCTAAGGATCAAAGATAAGGAAAAAATATGTAATTAAGGATTAATAATACCATGTGCGGAGCTTTATTGTTGTCTTTAATGCCCATGGCATACATGCATCATAATTTTATATATAGGTCGTAATAGGCCAAGTTATGTTAATATAAAAGTCATATGCATTTTTATGAAATGAAATGATATGTTATGATATAAATGTATGTTAAAATGATATGTGATATTAGGATAGTTTAGTGAAGAAATGGGAATTTAAAGAGTCATAGCTAGCTATGCAAGGATTGAGACCTATATGATATTAATGAATGTTATGCATGCATTGTAACATCCCTTTCCTCATTCATTAGCATTTGAACATATTCATTACATAAATTATTTGCAATCCCACATGAACATATGCACTAGATAAATGATCATTCAAATATGTGAATCGGATAAGCACGATGATGACACTTGCACTATTGCATTTGGGACACTTGAACATATATGTAATATTTGTATAGTTGCATGGCAAATTATATTATTTTTTGTTCATGTTATAGCATCATAAATAATGGTATAGAAAAAGTATAAAGAGCATGTGGGGGTTAAGAGATGGTTGGAGGTGATGAAAGAGTGAATAAGAGGGACTAAAAGAGGAATATTGAACTTCCAATCAATGGTAGTGAGACAACATGATTGTCTTATTAGGGTAGGTATACAAATTAAAATTTTCATCTTTTAGGATCAGATTGGAGAGGCAAAATGTAAGGGAGTGTAGATAATAGAAAGAAAGAAAGGAAGAATAAAGGGAAAAAAAAGAAGAAGATGAAGATGAAAAAGAGTGAGCAAGCTTGGAGGAAACCCTAATCTTTTATAGTTTTACAAAAGAGGTAAATGATTTTATCTTCTTCCCACATGAAGTTCGTCCCTCATAATATGTTAAACATGCTTGATTAAGAAGAATTATGAAGTAATTTAAGGTAGATCTCATATATAGAGGTTGAATCTCATAAGAAACAAGAGTTAATTATGTTTTGAATGTCATAAGAAACAAGAGTTAATTATGTTAGTTTTGTTGTTAGAGCATATTTTTATCCACTATTTTATAACCCTAGAAGAGGAATAGGGAAAGTGTAAATATGAAAGTTAGAGATTCATACCCCTCTAAAAGCATGTGAAACAGTTTTGCTTAACTTAGTGTGTGCAGAGATATGGCTCATTCAATAGGGTTGGTTCACAACCAACTGAAATCTCCTCAGTCTGGTTATTTTCATATATTTTTATGACTTTTTGTGCTAATCTAAACAAAGTAAAAACATGAAATTTATAGGTTTACATCCCCTATAAATACCTCTAAAGCAGTTTTGCTTGATTTGTTGTGTGGAAAGAGATATACCTCTTTAATTAAGACTGACCCTGAACCCGATGCAACCTCATTAGTCTTTTAATTCTATTTTCCAAGAATTTGATGGCTATAAAATCAAAATTAGAAGATGTGTCAAACTTTAAAGTTGTATATTTGTGTATGATCTATATGCTTGTAAAGTAATTTTGCTAAATTTAGCATGGTCGATGAGATATTGCCTTTCATCATGACTGATAGTCAACATGTTGAAAACTTGCTCATCTTGATATTTGTCATTTATTTTGGCAATTTTATATACTGAATTAGACAATGAGGAAAACATGAAAAATGTTCATTTATGTGTTTTAACTTCTAGTAAATCACTTTTTCTATTGGATTTGTACACTTTGAGATATACCAAAGATTGCAAGACCTATTTAGACTGAGATGACATTGAAATAGGGTAAAATTAAAAAATTCACTGCATTTTCTCTATCCCATATGTTGACCTAAAATTTGACTGTGTTGTATTATTATATTTATAGTTTATTTAAAAAAAGAATCAAGTTATTTGGACAAGTATAGTAAGAGTTATTATAGTTAGACTATAGCAAGGTCAGGCTATCATATAGAAAAATATGCATAAACACTAGGTTAACTTGCGTGGAATATACCCATAATTGCATACCAAGCATTCATAATCATTTTGACATACTTATAACCATGTATGTATTGAATGTTAGGATCTCAACACTTTAAGGAAGCCCAAGAGAGAGGACTAAACCTACCATAAAGGTTGGTCGCATCAAAAGTTGAGTAAAAGCCATAATTAGATTCTAATATGCATGTGTGGTAATTTTATGATATGGTTGTGTTCTATTGTGTGTAAATGTGATTGAATTGTGACATTTTACATGTGAATACAAGTTAAGTGAGATTTTTATAATCTTAATGATTACTTGGTACACCATTGTGAATGAACACTTGCATATGGAACTAAAAGGATCTTATGATCGGCTTGTCAAACACTTACAAATCACTTAGAAAAGGAGCCAATATGTCCTACTATCATGTGTTATTGATCAAATAATCCACTTGATATATACTGGCTAGCAAAATCAAATGTCACTTAATATGAATTCCCAATAGTTGTGTTTGCCTTGCAAGGTCACGATAAAAATCAATATATTGCATTTGCATTTGCATAGTCAATTCTTGTACTTGTAATGTATTTGATGATATTTGATTGTTGGTTGTGCCATAAGAATCTTACTATCATTTTTATTCATTTAGTCGTGACTCACCAAATTGCAATTATGTTTTTCAGATATTGATGCAGCTGATAAGGTAACTCTCTCACAAGCGCACGATTAGTAAGGAAACTTTCTTATGTGAGAAAGATAAGTAAACTAAATAAGCCTATTTTAGCTTATGGAAGGCCCATCATGTCTTTCATTGCATCATTTAGATATTAAAATTTTAAAACTTCATTAACATCACCTAAAATTCTAAGAAATACGTTATGGGAGTTATGGATTAAATATTTCTTCATACATCATATTTCTTTTCTCTTCTTTTGCTCTTTTTTTACTTTTCTTTCATAGCATAAATATATATAGAATAAACTATCATGAATAATCCTTAAAATTAAGATGTTTTAACTTAAAATCACATCATTCTAATATTTTTTTCACATTATACATCATAATCATTAATTTTTGACCCTTTTCACATATAGTATCATCAACATATCGTACATCATAATCATTAACATTTAACTCTCACGTATATAAACTCATACTAGATATTTCATAACATAATGACATTACAAAGATATCAAAGAATATGGAATACATAATAATCATATCTCTTAATTGAATACATAATCCTTAATGACATGTATGCATAAACATTTAGGCAATTATAAGAAATAAGTGTAGCGTCAACATATACATGATATAAACCTTCTAGCTGTTATTTGTGCTGATATCCCAAATAATATTATCTTGCAAAACATTACATGTGTGAAGGGGTGAGTTCCATATAGGAAACTTAATGAGGAGTTCTACATGTCCATTATATATGCTCACATGCCTTAACATGAATGCATATCTAATTACATGGCATATCACCTGCGTAAAATATTTACATGGCATATCATTACACACATGGATAATCAAGTCCATAGGAATCCCTACTTGGTTTACTTATCTTTCTCACATAAGGAGTTGCCTTTCCAGCTGTGTGCCCTCGGAGGAGTTGCATAATTAGCCATATTTTTATTTATCTTAGGAGTGTTTCCTCACCAGCCATGTCATGCATGCATATATATCATTAATATCATATAGGCCTTAATCCCTGCATATCTAGCTATGACTCTTTAAATTCTCACTTTTTCTTGAACTATCCTTATATCACGTAGCATTTAAACATAATATTTAAATTATGGCATATAATTTCACCCATAAAATGCATGACTTTTATATTAACATAATTTGGCCTACTATGGACTATATATAAAATTATGGTGGTTGTATGTAATAGACATTGGAAAAACCACAATAAAACCCCTCACATGATATAGTTAATCCTTTATTACTTAATTTTTTTTATCTCCAATCCTTAGCAACACATACATCAAGACATATAATAAATCTCCAGTAATATAATAAAAATACTAAAAATGTAGAGAGTTATCTAAACTCATCCATTTAATTTGCTTTGTGCATAAAACAAGCAATTATTAGACAAAAAAAGCCCACAAGAACATTAAATCTAAATTATTACAAATTTGTAATTTAATCCAAAAAACTACATTTACAAATATAAATTTCATTATTTGAGTCTATAGTCGATATAAGTCCTCAAACTTCATAAAATTACTAATTTAGTCTATTTACTATATTACATCCTCACTTAGCATTATTAATGCCATTTCATCATAATAACATGAGTTATAACCATGACCATTAATAATTCTCAATTAATTCCCTTAAGATAATTAATTTCATAAATCTCCTTAAACTTTTTATACTTATTCAATTTAGTCCAAAATATAATTAACCACTAATTATATTCAATCAGCTCCAATTCATTCATTAATAATCCATCTAAAATTATTTTATATCCATATAACCTATTTTCTAGCAATAAATCTCTCATAAATATTAATTTTACATTTTAGGACTTCATTTATAATTATTAAAAAATATTAAAATTCATAAAATCTTACTATGACTTATAAAATTCATGAAACTATAGCCATCCTGATTGAAACAATTAATATAATTTTTCAAGATCAATTTTTGCTTGGAGCTATTGGGCTGCCGCTAGGCCACCAAACTTAGTGGTCAGAGTTCGCCCTTAGTGGCCATTGGAAAACTGGTCATAGTCGTCTTATTAGATCTTTCTGCTTATAGTTTATATGAACTGACGATGTCATCATACGAGTTAATGTTTGTCTAAAATCAACAAAAAAATTTTAACTAAAACATTGACTAGTGATTACTTTGTCATTCAGCCTCCTTTTTCGATCAATTAGGTGCTAATAGAAAAGCTTGTGAAGAAAGCTTTCCATAAAAACTTGAATCACCCAAAATAGAGCTTTGGTTTGAGAGTTATGGCTGTTTGAAATTTTGGCCCAAAACTTCCCTCTTTTGACCCATCTCTCTCTCCCGCTCTTTCTTTCATGGCTGCCTATTGTAACACCACGTCCCTCTTATGCTGAGCTGCCAATTTCTCTTTATGCCAAAATAATTTGTTTGGCTCGTTTACTCATTTCTCATTTGGTTTTGGGCATACATGTGTCCTTTTCTTTCTTTAGCTTTGTGTTCTTTTTTTTTTAAAAAATAATAATAATAAAAAATAATAATTACAATTTTAATAATTAAAATTTGTAATATACAAAATGTTTAAATTTAACAAAATTCAATTCGCTTTGAAAATTAAATAAATTGTCATGAAGTACATAATTCACTTTGATTAAATTAGTTCTCTTGAATATAAATATAATATCTCACTTAAATAATTAGTATTAAATTTACTTAAGTAAAATAATAAATTATTCATAATTATTTACTTTTCATGACAAAATATTTTTCATAAATTAATTGAATTATTAAAATCATCTGACATAAATAATTTAATTTTTTATAATCAAATACATGAAATTAAATCAATTCATATAATATAATTAATATTAAACATCATTTAAATCATATTCTCATATTAACTTAAATTAATTTTTATAATTTTCTTAATTCTCAATAAAATTCATACATAAATAAGAAAATTCAAATCTTTGAATCCTTAACAATAAATATCATCATATACTCATTTATATTTAATTTCTTAAATATATAATATTCATTAAACATAACTCTTTAAATATAATTCTTAATAAATATCATAAACTTAATAAAAATAATATATTGATTAATTTAAAATTATTTCTCTTAAAATACTAACATA